>OX401417.1:20643027-20870716 GCA_947846245.1 Cerastoderma edule
AACATCTACATCGAAACACTTAGTTATTTGTTAAGTTTCTTTCTCAAATTAAGGTAAGACCTAGGTAATGGAAAACTGGTTATTGCCTTGGTTAAAGCATAAGTTTAAATGTAATTCATGAAATATGCACCGCTTCGAAGACGTCCACCGAGCCAATTTTCAAAATTTGTCTGATTTTGAATATATATTTTCAAAATGAATATCAACGATTTTGTTATTCATTTCATACTAATTAACTCCCTTTAAATTTTAATTTTCATATTAAAATTAAAGTTTCATGAACGAAGTTGGCAAATACAAATTCTAATCCAGGAAATATTCTTACAATATGAAACTTGATTTTAAAATGGCATCTGCTTTGTTTAATGTATAATTTTGCTGTTCTGACTTTTCTTCATTACCTAGGTCTTACCTTATGTGATTCTTATCATTTTGCAGTTGACACTTCAATTGAAAAGGAAAGTACAAAGACGATAGCCCCCCGGAAAGAGGCGAGGCAATATGGATTCTCCCTCGTAACATAAGAGGTGTGCCATTAGACAAACACGATTCGTTCAAATTGCTTCTCAGTCGGGTCTAGTTTCAACATGCAATATAGGTATAAGCCTTCCTTCATTGACCATGAGCAGCTTAATATCGAAATAATGTATTCTTCGTTCTAAATGATTCTCTTGCAGTTGACACTTTTATTTGAAAAGGAAAGTGCAGAGACCATAGCAGTCCGTAGAGAGGCGAAGCAATATGGCGGACCCCTTGAAGCTTGAGAGGTGTGCCATTGGATAAACACGATTCATACAGATTACTTTTCAGCTTGATATCGTCTAAACTTGCAATATAATATTAAGTCTTCCTTCAACGGCTTTAAGCAGCTGGATATCGAAAAATACCTGAAATACAATGTACCTGTACTTTTAAAATTATTTAAAACAAAAACTTAAAGAATTCACCTCGAACGCGTCGACTGGTCCATCGAAGGTAAAGGTCGCTGTCCAGCCGTGAATCGCGGCGTCTGCGTGAAGTGGAACGGTTCCCTGGCAACCGCCTGTCCACGAGTTGGAGTAGGACAGTGGTAGACCGTGGGTGGTGACCGCGAGGGCCGCCATTAGACACAAGGCGAACATGTCTGAAGTATTGAGAAAGACGCTGTAACCCATTACAGAACAATAATGATATTTAACCACATTGTTGCAGACGTCTACGAAAAACGTTGTGGGAAAAGGAAAAATTGCTCGTACCGAGCAATTTCTCCTTTTTTTCATAATGCTCTCTATCCTAGCAGAAGATATTTCTTTTCAATTTCACGACATTTCATGTTGTCTGCAAACTCTTTCAATTTTGGACAGTCGAATATTTGCCGTTTGGTAAAGGGTTAAAACAAAAATACAGCATCTCCTTCAATAACCCTTAGAGCGCTGAGAAATTTTCTAAAAATATACTCTTGTGTCGTCTGCTATCCAAAACCTTAAATATCTGCTTATTTTTGATGAGGAAAGATACTCAGAGTCGCAAACAGGTAAGATCACTGGCCAGCTGCCAATTTACTTGGCGGCTGGCCTGAATCTAACATGTTTGCATAGGCTTGAAGCTGGTTCCAGCACTATAAGGGTTATTTACTGATGGTAATACGATAGACCACGGTTAACGTTTTTTTCGATGCAATATTTTATTACATTAAGGAACCAGTTCGCAATGTCTGTTTATAATTTAAGGTTGCAATGTGAACAGTTTGTATGTATATTTCACTTGGCTCTGCGTATGAAAGAATGGTCAAGATCGAACATATTTCAATGCGCAATAATGCAATATCAATTATTAATGTTGAACGACTGACTTTGTACAAGGACATTTTACATCAAGACGAAGATAGAATAGTCCAAACAAAGAAAAGATTTAACTAAATGTGCACGCTAAAATATATTTGAACGAAGGAGGTTAACTGAACAATGATTCATTGTACTCTCGAGAGATCAAATTGAAGTCGATGTCATATAAATACTGCATGTCACTCTAGTTCACGTTTTACGAGTCAATTGTTCAATGAATGTTGATCTAGATATGTTAAAGACGCACACATGTTTTCCGCTAAGTTCCAGCATTTGCTACTGGTTTGACTAACAAGACAACGACAATAAAAATAGAATTAGCCGCTTTCCAGATAACAAATAAATGCTTTATAATTTACAGGTACATTTTAGATAAAACCTTGTATACAGATATGATTAATTTCTTAATACAATACGCTCGCAAAGGTACCACATCCGTTACCCAGTTTTACTAACAAGGTAACGACTCTTACAAGATTGGCATCTTTCCAAATAGAAAGAAATTAGCTTAGCGCCATTTTATCCAGTGATTATATGACAGTCAAAAGTCCAAATGGTTTCGTTACTAGTATAAAATGTTATGCAATTAAACGAGAATGCCATCATATAAGATTGAAAACGATTCTTTATAAGAATGCAAGACAAAGACAACTTACTGTCGAGTGAAATATGTTACACACCTCTAGTAAAACCAGTGCACACCGCGCCTATATATAGGTGCTACTTAGCAGAAGGTGAAATGGCGGCGGCTTTCAACGATAAGAGAACGCTAATAAAGACTGCCAAAGATATCGCTCCCGATCGGCCAGTAGTTATCGGCCAGAATTTGGAAACATTGCCCTTCGAAACTTGCCATTGTAGGATGGAAGGATTACGACTTTTCGTAACAGGAATGCTCTCATTTGGTGGAACATGACATACGAGGTTGCATTAGAGCGACTCGTCCAATATTCATAATTAGGGCACATAAGAGGTTTGCGTCGAATATAGACGTCCCTATTTTGATAAGCCACGATGGTTTTGCTGGATATCTCAGCCGAGTCATGATCGAAAAGTGCTTTTGTACTAAAGACGATTCTGAATTATGATGCAATAGAATATTTTAGAAACATGTGAATCAATTCCATCGAGCACAGGAAACCTAAATATTAGATTCATTCAATTTTTGGAACTCACACATTTGATGATGGCTACAGAAGTCTTTTCCAAGTGTACTCTTGTACTATTAAACGATTCTAAATGGTAATATAATAGAACATTTTAGAAACATATGAATCTATTCCATGGAGCAAGGGAAAAGTTGAATATTTGATTCATCCAACTTTTGGAACTCACATATTTGATGATGTTGTGTACAGAAGTCTTTACTAAGAATGAAGAAGCAATTGTAACAATCATTCTATCGTCTTGTTCTCTCCATCTTGAATTGCTTTAATGTAGTTTTTTTTTCAATGCACTGTCGTCGGAAACCAATGATTGCAGTCAATTTGTCAGATATATGTTGTTGCTGTTGTTATTGTTGTTGTTGTTGTTGTTGTTGTTGCTGTTGTTATTGTTGTTGTTGTTGTTGTTTTGGTACACGGCGACCCGATGCATCTTTTGCATGTTGCATTTAGAACGTGCTGATAGACTTTTGTACAAAAGTTAACAAACATTCACTCGCCAAGTATCCAGTCAATTTTCTAACCGACTGGTGGAGTCCGTTTGACAATATTCTCCCTATAGTGGAATCATTCAATCATCAGGGTAAAAATATGGCATTGTACGGTTGCGTAGAAAACACCAGAGGTACCGTTTTACTAAACAGTTTACGCTTACGATTTGCGTAAGTCTAGAACAATTATTCCTCTTATTTCAATATTGGGCGAAGCAATATTGCAAAGTAATACATCATTGGAATCGTCTCTCCGAGACGCATCGGAGAGACGCATCCCATGACGTGTCACATTTCAATGTTGTATTTTCATTGAAGATACTATCCATGTGTATCAGTTATGACTTATGCAACTATTTTCCTTAAATTGTTTAGCAAAACGGTACTCAGGGGTATTAATTACTGTTGAATAACTGATATGTTACTATTAAAAAGGGCTCAATACCAGGTAAACTGGTCCCCCGCTGTCTACAAGCTCCACTATGTTTAACAAGATAGACAACGGGCAGCCTACAAATTCTGGGCGATTTGATTGGTCAGAATACAACGTTCCGAAATACGACAACAACAACAAGGAACACACGGTTGTTTCCCCTAAATCATTGCTTTGCGATTTGCAAAGCAGACAGCTTTTTATCAGACTTAATTATCCACTGACTTGTATGAAATGTTTGTCAAAATTCCGAATTCAAATCATTTTGTACAATATTTCCTTGAAGGAAACTACATGTCACGGCTAATCGTCCGTTTGAACCGGCAAACGCTCGTCTCTAAGGACAGTATGCTGCGCTCGTCCCTTCCGTTACCAGCCAGTTATCTGCCTGGTAGATTTGTACCGTACCGGTCTCTTCATTCGATAGATGAGAGGCCGATTCCCAGTCTAAATACCAGGAACCAAAAACTGGAAACGAACTTAGCCTAAACAGAACGGTTCTCCAGTGACGCGATGGAAGCATTTGATTGGTTCGTAAGTTGTTATCTACAGAACGACATTTGACCTCTATGAATATAGTTTTTATGGCACTTTAACCCTTTACCAAACGCCAAACTTTCGAGTGTCCCAAATTGAAAGAGTTTGCAGACGACATTTCGAAATGGGATGAAAATGGAGATATCTTCTGATAAGGCAGAAAACATTGCGGGAAAAGGAGAAATTGCCAGTTAAGGACAATTTCTCCTTTTCCTACAATGTTTTCCAGAGTCATCTCCACCAAACTGCTCAAATGTCGTTATTGATTGCTAATGGGTTAATGGTTACCTTGGTAATTTGGGTCATCGTTCTGACCGAACCCACTCAAGGCACAGGTGTAGACGAGGACAGTTTAACCCTTGGAATGTTGGGTAATTTTCTAAAAATAAAGTGTTGTCGTCTGCTTTCCAAAACCGTAGATATTAGCTTAATTTTGTTGGGAAACGATGTCCAGATTAGCAAACCAGTTGGATCACAGGTAAGCTGCCAATTTACTTGGCGGCTGGCCTGGATTTAAACATGTTTGCATAAGCATGTAGTCGGTTCCAGCACTATAAGGGTTAATCGGTGTGGGCCAAAAGCTATGTCGTCGCTCATCTGGCCTATTTCACATAAAGAGAAGTGGTGCCGCATCGGCTGAAGGCAACATTAGGTAGCTTTTGACCGAAAAGAGGCAAAACAATCTCTCAATATCGCCTCATAAGTTCTTTTAAACTATTCAAGAGGTTTAGTTTAAACTTAGTTTAAACTTATTTATTTTAAATCGATCATGAAACAAGTTCTTACAACTTTAGATAAATCCCTCTCGATTCTTCTTCCTAGATACATAACCAGTACTCGCGCCGAATGAGGAATGATGAAAGGTCACAACGTAGATCCTGCTTCTCACAGGATTCGAACCCACGACCCTCGTGTACCGAAGTCGGCGCTCTACCCCTGAACCATTGTCCCAAAAAATGTGGTGGAAAGTCTGGAGATTTAAGTCTGATATTTTGGTTTATTGAGCAGTTTTCGGGTTATAGTACTTAATCAAACTGACTCATGTTACTTCCATTAACAATTCTAAGCTATTACCGTTGCTCGGAATAGAATTGTACGCGATCATGTTAATTTAGATGGCTAACTGTAATGAATTGTGCAAACCAAATGAAAAGGCAGTGTATCGAGCATTCATAATTGCAAAAAATAAGCAGACAAAATGAGAAGCTAAGGCATCTATTATTCATTATTGTAAACCCTTTCTAGATATGTAAATCGCCTGCGAGAGTTGCAAGCTTATTTTGTTTGGAAAAAGACAACACTAAGGAATGATTAATCGCCAAACTATATTTATTGGATGAAGATAAATTTATCAAAGCCAAGAACTCTACCCTTTTGGTAAAGACTATTGACAGACCAAAGTTGATTTTAAGTACATTGTATATTATCTGGTGACAACTAGGCAAGCATGTTTTCTGTTAACACAGAAAGTATGTCATACCATTTGAACTTGCTCTTCGCTTAATATGTTACATCCGGCACAGGACCTTGAGATTAATACATCTGTTGTGCAATTATTATTACTCTATAACCCCAACAATATTTGCACTTGTCAGTAACACACTGTCTATCATTCTCTTAATCTGAATGAGCCACGACTGTTTGATAATGACCATAGCTCGAGGTACACTTCTCCCGTATCGCATTTTATATACACCAGACATGACTCACCATGACCTAGTGGTGAAGGCGTCCGACTCGGGACGGGGAGGTTGAAGGTTCGGGCACCACGGGAGGAGTTTGTCCGGTGAAAGTTTCTCGTGGGACTTGTTCCGAAATGGTCGGTTCGTGAGCCGCGAGCTGGTAATGATTACCGACTAATATCCGCTTAGTGCCTGGTAAAGTGATGGAAGTTGGGAGGTACTCGGTATAATCGTTGAAGTGTCTAAATAGAGAATAGATGGTTGGTGTCGTGAATCGGAAATGTTATCGGGCAAGGCTTAGGAATATTGTCCGGTGAGCCGAAGGCGAAACGGATATTATTCCGAGGCCGAGCCCGATAACTTTTCCCATTCAAAGACACCAACTTTCTATTCTATTTATCATGTTACCTGTATGTATTTCAAACAAACAAGATGTAATAACAAAACACGAGAAAAAAATAAGTAGAGAATGATTTAAATATGACGTCATTTCGTTATTATGGAGTCATGATTCTTCACGTGCATGTGTTACATGGTTAGTGCCGGATATCACAAATGTTATACGGCACCTAGTTATCGGTCCCAAAATGGCACTAGTGACAGGATAATAAGCAAAACTGGCTGGCCCTTTCGATAGGGGTGACACTATAAAAACAAAACCTATACCTTTACCTTTACCATAACTAAGCCCTTGTACACAGACAGCAAATTCCTCCTGTATTGTCATGGTACCCCACACAAAAAATGTTTCACCACATTTTTATTAGTTTTGTAAAGACACATTCGATGGCACATGCGAGACTTTTGTTATTCTTTTATTCCATTATGGTGTTAACGCTGTAAAGGGCTTCAAATGAAAACGCTTATCATACCGGTGAATGGGGTCGGAGTATAAGGGTGTAAGGGTGTCGTTTTCTGAGAACAATGTAACTACATGGGAGCAAACAGCTAATGTTGTTTTACAACGGTCAGCTTTTCTTTCGCAGTATGATAAGAAACGTTAGCTAAAACGTCTCTGAAAAGAGGATCCTATAACACAGAATTTGAATGAGAATAAGAACCAATTGGGTAGTTCACAAACACATATACGTGCATTCATACAAGCATTTAGATAGGCATGAGTATTCGAATTATTTTCGCATATTATATTTTTGGAAAGGATTTACACAGTTTTGTTAGAAGATTAAATGTCATGTTTCTCACTCAGAAAAAAATCGCACTGAGTATTGTGAAAATGCTTGGTTCCACAATTTTCGCCCCTACACGTATTAGAACGGGCCATGGTCAGTGTAAATGATATGCTCGTTTTTAGAACTACTTTTTCGACCCGAAGGTTTGGAAGTCCCCGTCTAATTTAAATTAGTGAATGCAGCTTGAATTCCAGTGGATTGGTCAATGTATTGTGATTGACCTGCGATGGAGCATTTATAAAATTTACGTTTTGATGATATGTTTTGATCTTTTGATAGTACACGTATATGTGGGCCACGTCACGGGAAAAGGAGCACTCGGACATAGCAAACAGTGTAGCCCCAGACCAGCCGCCACGTCACTGACGTGGCGGCTGGTCTAGGGTTACACTGTTTGCCATCGTAGAGGACATCAAGTTCTACCTTTAAATAAATACAAATGGTAACTGTCGTGACTAGATTCTGGAATAATAGCGCTAAGAAAGAGCTGAGTCAGTGGTTTTTATTTATGTCCGAGTGCCCCTTTTCGCGTGACGCGGCCCATGTAATATATGATTTAATTAAACGTTTATAAGAACTACTCCCCTCGGGGTCACAACCTGCGTATAACAAACTCGTGCTAACGCACCCGTTTATAATGCCCAATGAATGTTTCACTCGGTGGAATTATTTCCCATACAAAACTGTCATTTCAACGCTATTTTCTTTCCGAAAAAGATTTTGTAAAAGCTGTGGGTCAGTTTGAAGTGTCACCTTTAATGACCCCTCTCTACTAGAACGATTCTAGCGATAACGAACCCGTTTCTTATGCGCAAGTAATGTTTCACTCGGGTGAATTATTTCCCATAAACAAAACAAGCTATTAATTAAACTTTATTTTCTTTCCGAAAAAAAAAATATATTTGCTGTGGATCAGTATGAAGTGCTCAAAACAAACTGTTAATTAACTGTCTCTTTACTTTCAGAAAATATATCTTGTAATGGCTGCCGATAAGTGCGAAATGTCACCTGTAATGACCCCTCTCCACTGGGACGATTCTATCGATAACGCACAGACGAGAGATAACAACATGACCTGACCTCGAAGACGGCAGTTTTAACCCTTTCCCAAACAACAATTTTTTTACTGTCCCAAATTGAAAGAGTTTGCAGACGACATTTCAAAATGTGATGAAATTGAACAAAGTTCTTCAAAAAGAACAGAAAACCTTGTGGGAAAAGGAAAAAATGCTCGTCACGAGCAATTTCTCCTTTTCCCCCAATGTTTTCTAAAGTCGTCTGCAACAAAGTCGTCAAATGTCGTTAGTGTTTAGGAAAGGGTTAACCCAAACAATAACGACAATTGACCAGTTTGTTGCAGACGCCTCTGGAAAACATTGTGGGAAAAGGAGAAATTGCTCGTAACGAGCAATTTCTCCTTTTCCCACAATGTTTTCTGCACAATCAGATGACATTCTTGTCAATTTCATCACATTCTGAAATGCCGTCTGCAAACTCTTTGAATTTGGGGCAGTCGAAAATTTGGCGTTTGGTAAAGGGTTTAAATGATAAGACTAGAGGCATCACTCTGACTTGGACTCGGTGGAACCCGGATCGAGGTTTGGTTTTGTCTTTGTTGCCCAATTTGAAAAAGAGAACGACTCGTTTGCAAGATCATGTTCGTTTATGGGAAAGAAACACAAAATAAATAATTTGTGCAAGGTCAAATGAAAATACAAGCATATCTTTTGCCAACCGTATTATTCGCCATTCTAAAAGCATATATTTTTATGGAAAATAAACACAAATAATTTGTATAAAATAGAATTTGCAAAATTGTTGTTCATTACTAATTACGTTTAAAGTAAATTTTGACTAGCAATTGATTGGCGATTCGTAAAAAGTGTCACTATTTAGCAATTTTTCAGACGTATGTGGGTTATCGGTGGAGCATAGATACTAGTGCATACTATCAACAGTCCTATTCGAAGCTTAGCTCTGGTCATACAAGGCAATGGTCTCGCAACACTGACGAAGTTCTTCCGGGTCGAAGTGCCCAAAAGTAGTCCCATTTAGAAAGTTTGTGTTTCGACTTCTTGTGCATTGTTTTGCTAGTCAGAGATGAGCTTGTGGAACACTAGTGTTTCCTGTATATATGATATTCCTGAAATACTGTTTAGGACGTATGAACACAAATACCGCTGCTTTGACCCGATGAAAAAATGAGACTATTGAAGTGTCTATTTCATTGCAGTTTTTGAAAGTTTAATGGACCAATTTTGTGTTCCAGCATATTGCTAGGGGTAGAAAGCACTATTCTTGATCCAGCGAAGTCTTCATTTAATATTGGAGTCAATGGGAATTTAAGATCTCAAAAGTAACAGGTGTATGACCCAATACAAAGGAAGTTGGGTGGTTGCGTGTCGAATACCCTGAACGAACTATACAAAAGACGAAAAAGATACGACTTCCCCGATAGCACAATTGCCATGATAGATTATCTAAGAGCACAACTTTAGTATTTATTTCAGTGCACAACATACATAATGATTTCTGTATGGAATATTTATTTCAATATGATCCTTATCTAATTATGTTTTGTCAGACTATACAACGTTAATCACAATGTTGGATTTATAACACAATGTTTGTATGGGGGTATTTCAGAACACGATGGCCATTTTGGTACATAATCTTTATGAGGATATCAGGATAGCTTTCCTTAGGTATAGGTCCATTGAGTTCTCGTGCGATGTTTATGCTTTCAATCGAACGATACCATACCTGAGAAAAGGCGTGATTGGACTAAAAGCGGTTATCCACCTACCGTTGCATTTAGCCTATAACACCTGTTTACATTTTTTAACTCGGCCATAAACTGCGTTGGACTTATAATAAGAGACTTATTTTCATTTTGATGTCTACATAATTCACTATTAAAATATAACAATAGTAATCATTTATATAGGCTATTTAACGTATTGTTTTATGTTTGAGCCTAGAGGCTCAAACATAATACAATACGTAACATAACCTTTGTAAATGCGGCTATAGATGACACACATGTTTATTTCAGTTCACGATGTTTCTCCTGTCACTATTTGCCTGTTTATCGGTAACCCAGGGTCTAACCTGGACCTACACCAACAAGTGGAATGGCGGTTGTCAAGGAGAGTATCACGTGATACCGGATCACGAGTACCACGGTTGGCATGCAACCATGTCCTTTGACAGTGACGTCGATTCGTTAGAGGTACTTTGTGATTTCTTAGAACCCCGAAAGACTGTACAGCGGTATCACAACATCATACATGTAGTTTCTATTGACAAAAATTAACGAAATAAACATATCATATTGACTGATCATTTCCGTAGTCAGAAAAGCAAGCTTATATACGAACAAGATGGTCGCACTTTCTCTGTCGAGTGTTAGTCGTAACGCATTTATAAAACACGGGTTATCATATACCTTCAGAACCGGAGGATACAATCTGGTTAAGGCTGATACATATTTCACCGACAGGAGTCATGTTTCACGCACATCTATTTCAACGCTTTTCTTCAATACTCTTTTCCGCTTTATATTCACATAAACAAGAGTGGCGTGCGAGCCTTCGTGAAACAGGATCCTGGATAACTAACTAATCAATGTCGTACATGTCTCCACAGATCTGGATAGCCAAGGAGATCAGTCGTACAGGGAATACGTTCGTGGTACAGAACATGGAATTTAACGAACACTTCCACACCGGACAGGACGTGTTAATCACCTTCATCGTGAGAATCAGTGGGACCGAGTGTCCCACTGGAACTGTCGTATTCGGTAAGTTATTGGCTCCCTTCGACCTGTGTGTGTGTGTGGGGGTGGGGGGGGGGGTTGTGATTGTGGGTGGCTGGGTAGGGGTTTGTGCGGGGTGTTTGTGGGGGTGTGTGGGGGTGTGTGTGTGTGTGGGTGTGTGAAAAAGGTTCACTCCTCTTCATTGGCCAATTTTACAATTCACTAAATAAGGCATCACCTCCATTTACGTTACATGACGCTTTCAAATACAACGGGAGTTATCACGTGAAATGCCTGAATAGCATGTCGATGAAAATATTACCAACTAGTGTCGGACATTTTCATTTGCAAGAATCGATGCTAATGTTTCAAAATTAAAGCCGTTCTGAATTCTTGACCGTTCAATATTAAGGGCAACAACAAAGGACGACAAAATAAATGACGAAACAAATGAAATCAGTATATGATTGTATACATTGCTCATTCGGAGTAGTTTTTACTTTTGTTACAATGTTTTCTATTTTTTTCCATTTACATATATGCATATGTGAGGTACGATGGAGTATTCTCAAAGGTGCTTGTTCAGAGATGTGAGAGAATATGAAAGTTAATTTCTTTAAGACTGTACAACAGCTGTACTGTTAAAATAATGTAAGTGATTGTGTATTTCAGCGGACGGGGGAAAGTTGTTTGACGGGCCCACGACTCCTTCCCCACATACCCCCGCCGCCACAACTGTTCCCAGTGGTACGAATCCCAGCACAAGTGGACCAGATGGAAGGGACACAAATGCTCCCAGTAACCCGGCAACAACAAGCGCTGCTGTCCAAGGTAAAATCAGCATTTATACCACGCTGTTAACATTTGTGTATAACCTTTTGTTAAATATGTGAATCATTTGCGATCATTTCTTTACATGTTTATTTAACTTTCAAACTTCAAACAAGGCAATGCACTGGCGATGTGTCGAATCGTCGATGTAAAATACAAAATACAAGAATATATATAGTCCGTTTTGAAAACTATAATTGTTTTATGGATTAAATCTCATTTACACAAAGTTATTGGTCTCGAAACTGGTCAACAATACATTAATAACATTGGTAATCAAAGCAGAACACAAAAAGCAACAACGTACACTCTTAAATCAGTGTACTGCCATCATTAATCTTTTCTGTGTATTATCAGCCTCTCCAATGCGACATAATTACGGTGACGCCATGAAGTTGTCCATCCTGTTTTATGACGCCCAAAGATCAGGAAAACTTCCCGCCAACAACCCTATTCCCTGGAGAGGCGACTCGGCTATGGGAGATAATGGGGACGGCCATGATCTGACAGGAGGGTGGTATGACGGTAAGTTGTGATGAATTCAACCCTAGAGTCGACTCGGCTATGGGAGATAATGGGGACAGCCATGATCTGAAAGGAAGGTGGTATGACGGTAAGTTGCTATGTATTTAACCCTTGGGTGGACGCGGCTATGGGAGACAATGGTGACGGCAATGATCTGACAGGAGGGTGGTATGACGGTAGGTTGTGATGTATTTAACCCTAGAGGGGACGCAGCTATGGGAGACAATGGTGACGGCAATGATCTGACAGGAGGGTGGTATGACGGTAGGTTGTGATGTATTTTACACTAGAGGTGACACGGCTATGGGAGATTATGGGGACGGCCATGATCTGACAGGAAGGTGGTATGACGGTAAGTTGTGATGTATTTAGCCCTGGAGGCGACTCGGCTATGGGAGATATGATCTGACAGGAGGTTGGTATGACGGTAATGTTTGATGTATTCAGCCCTAGAGGCGACTGGGCTATGGGAGATAATGGGGACAGCCATGATCTGACAGGAAGGTGGTATGACGGTAAGTTGTTATGTATTTAACCCTAGAGGGGACGCGGCTTTGGGAGATAATAGGGAGGGCCATGATCTGACAGGAGGGTGGTATGACGGTAAGTTGTGATGTATTTAACCCTAGAGGGGACGCAGCTATGGACGACAATGGGGACGGCCATGATCTGACAGGAGGGTGGTATGACGGTAGGTTGTGATGTATTTTACACTAGAGGTGACACGGCTATGGGAGATTATGGGGACGGCCATAATCTGACAGGAGGGTGGTATGACAGAAGGTTGTGATATATTTAACCCTAGAGGCGACTCGGCTATGGGAGATAATGAGGACGGCCATGATCTGACAGGAGGTTGATATGACTGTTAGTTGTGATGTATTTAACACTAGAGGCGACTCGGCTATGGGTAGTAATGGGGACGGCCATGATCTTACAGGAGGGTGGTATGAAGGTAAAATATGATGTATTTAACCCTAGAGGCGACTCGGCTATGGGAGATAATGGGGACGGTAATGATCTGACAGGAGTGTTGTAAGACGGTTAGTTGTCATGTATTTAACCCTAGAGGCGACTTGGCTATGGGAGATAATGGGGACGGCCATGACCTGACAGGAGGGTTGAATGACGGTAAGTGTTGATGTATTTGACACAAGAGGCGACTCGGCTATGGGAAATAATGGGGACGGCCATGATCTGACAGGAGGGTTGAATGACGGTAAGTGTTGATGTATTTGACACAAGAGGCGACTCGGCTATGGGAGATAATGGGGACGGCCATGACCTGACAGGAGGGTTGAATGACGGTAAGTGTTGAGGTGTTTGACACAAGAGGCGACTCGGCTATGGGAGATAATGGGGACGGCCATGATATGACAGGAGAGTGGTATAACGGTAGGTTGTGATGTATTTAACCCTAGAGGGGACGCAGCTATGGGAGACAATGGTGACGGCAATGATCTGACAGGAGGGTGGTATGACGGTAGGTTGTGATGTATTTTACACTAGAGGTGACACGGCTATGGGAGATTATGGGGACGGCCATGATCTGACAGGAAGGTGGTTTGACGGTAGGTTGTGATGTATTTAGCCCTGGAGGCGACTCGGCTATGGGAGATATGATCTGACAGGAGGTTGGTATGACGGTAATGTTTGGTGTATTCAGCCCTAGAGGCGACTCGGCTATGGGAGATAATGGGGACAGCCATGATCTGAAAGGAAGGTGGTATGACGGTAAGTTGTTATGTATTTAACCCTAGAGGGGACGCGGCTTTGGGAGATAATAGGGAGGGCCATGATCTGACAGGAGGGTGGTATGACGGTAAGTTGTGATGTATCTAACCCTAGAGGGGACGCAGCTATGGAAGACAATGGGGACGGCCATGATCTGACAGGAGGGTGGTATGACGGTAGGTTGTGATGTATTTTACACTAGAGGTGACACGGCTATGGGAGATTATGGGGACGGCCATAATCTGACAGGAGGGTGGTATGACAGAAGGTTGTGATATTTTTAACCCTAGAGGCGACTCGGCTATGGGAGATAATGAGGACGGCCATGATCTGACAGGAGGTTGATATGACTGTAAGTTGTGATGTATTTAACACTAGAGGCGACTCGGCTATGGGTAGTAATGGGGACGGCCATGATCTTACAGGAGGGTGGTATGAAGGTAAAATATGAAGTATTTAACCCTAGAGGCGACTCGGCTATGGGAGATAATGGGGACGGTAATGATCTGACAGGAGTGTTGTAAGACGGTTAGTTGTCATGTATTTAACCCTAGAGGCGACTTGGCTATGGGAGATAATGGGGACGGCCATGACCTGACAGGAGTGTTGAATGACGGTAAGTGTTAATGTATTTGACACAAGAGGCGACTCGGCTATGGGAGATAATGGGGACGGCCATGATCTGACAGGAGGGTTGAATGACGGTAAGTGTTGATGTATTTGACACAAGAGGCGACTCGGCTATGGGAGATAATGGGGACGGCCATGACCTGACAGGAGGGTTGAATGACGGTAAGTGTTGATGTGTTTGACACAAGAGGCGACTCGGCTATGGGAGATAATGGGGACGGCCATGATATGACAGGAGGGTGGTATGACGGTAAGTGGTGATGCATTTAACACTAGAGGCGACTCGGCTATGGGAGATAATGGGGACGACCATGATATGACATGATGGTGGTATGACGGTAAGTTGTGATATATTTAACCCTAGAGGCGACTCGGCTATGGGAGATAATGGGGACGGCCATGATATGACAGGAGGGTGGTATGACGGTAAGTGGTGAATTATTTAAACCTAGAGGCGACTCGGCTATGGGAGATAATGGGGACGGCCATTATTTGACAGGAGGGTGGTATGACGGTAACCGGTGAATTATTTAACCCTGAGGCGACTCGGCTATGGGAGATAATGGGGACGGCCATTATTTGACAGGAGGGTGGTATGCCGGTAAGTTGTAAGGTGATTAACCCTAGAGGTGACTCGGCTATGGGAGATAATGGGGACGGCCATGATATGACAGGAGGGTGGTATGACGGTAAGTTGTGATATATTTAACCCTAGAGGCGACTCGGCTATGGGAGATAATGGGGACGGTCATGATTTGACAGGAGGGTGGTATGACGGTAAGTGGTGATGTATTTAACCCTAGAGGCGACTAGGTTATTGGAGATAATGGGGACGGCCATTATTTGACAGGAGGGTGGTATGACGGTAATGGTGATATATTTAACCCTTGAGGCAAATCGGCTATGGGAGATAATGGGGACGGCCATAATCTGACAGGAGGGTGGTATGCCGGTAAGTTGTAAGGTGTTTAACCCTAGAGGCGACTCGGCTATGGGAGATAATGGGGACGGCCATGATATGACAGGAGGGTGGTATGACGGTAAGTTGTGATATATTTAACCCTAGAAGCGACTGGGCTATGGGAGATAATGGGGACGGCCATGATTTGACAGGAGGGTGGTATGACGGTAAGTGGTGATGTATTTAACCCTAGAGGCGACTCGGTTATTGGAGATAATGGGGACGGCCATGATCTGACAGGAGGGTGGTATGACGGTAAGATACGATACATTTAACCCTAGAGGCGACTCGGCTATGGGAGATAATGGGGACGGCCATGATCTGACAGGAGGGTGGTATGACGGTAAGTCGTGATGTATTTAACCCTAGAGGTGACTCGGCAACGGGGTATAACGGGACAGCATTTTTATATTTCTTTCTTTCTTATTGATACATCTATTTCTTATCGTATAAACTTTGCTGAAGTTCCACATACATCTGTACAAGGAATTCCCTGCAGTTACGTCACACTTTGGTTACTCCAATATTGTAACTGATGAGCATTTTCGAAAGAAGATTTCCGCGATAAAGGTAGATCCAGTCTAAGTTAGATATATGACATACTACCTTTATCGCTGAAACCTTCTTTAACATATACTCGTTATAATATTGGAGTAAACAGCGTGTGACGTAACTGCACATAATTCCTCGCACAGCTTTACTTTACCCCTCCTTTACACCATGTTTCCAGCGGGTGACCATGTGAAGTTTGGATTACCCATGGCGTTTTCGAGCTGGGTACTCAACTACGGATTTTTGAAGTTCAGCGATGCCTACGCAGCCAAAGGTCAAACCCAAATGATGTGCGACATGGTAAAATGGCCGCTTGAGTACTTCCTCAAGTGCTGGCAACCGGACCAACATGTTTTCTGGGCCCAGGTGAGACATGGCTTTACAGGGAACCGTCCAGGGTATTGGACTTCTGGCGACCTTTCTTTCAAACAAATCTTTATGTACATATCGTTTTACTATCATAAAACAATTTTACAGTTTGAATTTTTTTCTCACAAGAAAAATACATTGCCATTCCATTATGGAGTTAAAACAATCCATCTAGATATTATAAGATTCAGGAAGAAAGTACATCCTTATTCAAGATATAAAGAAATGGACCCATTTAAAAGGAGGAAAGGTGCACGCATACGTATGTCAAGGCACGTTGACTGAAACAACATGATAGTGTACGGATTTGTGCCTGAAAGTTTCCCCTTTCTAGTTTGAAGCACAGTTTCCCACAAACGGTTGCCTTTAGTGAATCTTTCTTATTCCTTAGAATACTGGGTAATTTTCTAAAAATAGATTTTTGTGTCGTCTACTATCTAAAACATAAAGTACATGTATCTGCTTAATTTTGTGGGAAAAAATGTACTCAGAGTAGCAAACAGGTTAGGTCACAGGCCAGCCGCCAATTTACTTGGCGGCTGGTCTGGATCTAACCTGTTTGCACAAGCATGAAGTCGGTTCCAGCACTATAAGGGTAAAGAGACTTGAATTATGAGTTTATACTTGTGGTTGGGTGTGGGGAAGTATATACGTATGTATTTAAACTAACAAACGAGAGCGATACTACTTTCGTTTGTTGCTCATTTTCTAATGCGTAGTTGGCCTATTTCTTCACCCACGAGTCCCACTCTTTTAGGGGTTATGGCCGCTTATCTATCAGACATAGAATTTGACCTGTTAGATTAAGGAAACACACCTGTTCAACAAGTCGCTCCATATTCTGTAATAACTTCCATTTCCGATTGTCAATTGCTTCTAAACTCTTATACCAAGCCATAATGCAGTTTTGGTCACCAATAATTAGCACAGAGAAGGGTGAGTTCAGTTTATGGAAATTTCACAAAATTGTGTTTTTGAGATCCCCATGTAAAAATGTTTAGTCCATAATTTGGCCATTAAAACGTCATAAGTTGGAATCCATCTCTTCGGTAAGCAGTAATGAATAACAAAAACAAAAGGCCCCAGGATAGTATACTACAGCCCTTTATTACATTATAAGATATCTAGATCCGCATTAAATCAGCATTTCCATTACAAAAGTTAGGTCAAATTGAGCCAATTTTAGATTTTCAATTGCAACTATTTCTAAAACCTGGAAGCGCACCAAATTCGGGGGTGGCGATGATTTTCACCACCATCAAAGGAATTGCTCTAACCTGTGACCGGAATTCAAATAAATACTGTACGCTTGTATGATTTCTTAAAACATTCTCCATGTTGTTTACAAGTCAATGAACGGAACAGTCTTCGAATCATGCAAGCAAATTTATTTTTGAACAATTGAGCAAGCACATGAACATGCATGTTTTCAAGCAATGGACACACACTTTTGTAAAAATGATAAATGAATCGATCGATCAACATGGTTTAAGATTGAATTAATCATGTTTCAATCGTAAAGCAATTACTGTTTTTGTAAAAAAAAACCAGTTACAAGTAATCAATCGACTCACTTGATGAACAAAGTAATAATAAGTTTCTGTAATAGTTCCTCTTTGTCAGTGCCGTACCAACATTTTTCAGTTTTGTAACGGCTTTCCTGGGTCCACCAGTACAAGGCTAGGGTTCTGAAGTGAGTTGCCAAAGGTAACTCTCGCGAAAACAGACGTCTATGTGGGGCTCGAACCCGGGACCCCGATTTCTTTCTCACAACTTCATCAATTAATCCACTTCCCCCGTGTTACAGGTAGGGGACGGTAACGTAGATCACAGTTATTGGGGCCGACCCGAGGATATGCCAAGTGACATGTCTCGCCCCGCCCTACCCATACGGGCCGGGGAACCCGGGGCGGATATCGTCGCTGATTCCGTGTCCGCCCTCGCCTCGGGCTATCTCGTATTTAAGGACCTGTGTGGAGGTAATTAAAGCAATTTTAATTGGATTATCTAATTGAAATATTTTTAAACAAAAACAGTCATGAGGAGGTAATTATAGCAGCGAGTTGTACCATCTACCAATTTTTGTAACTACTTAGACATTTCCATAACCTTAAAACACACATCGTATATAATCATAGCGTTACAAATTTTGTTAAAATCTGTAAAATCTACCCGTATTTGTAACTACTAAGGCATTTCCGGGGCCTAAGAAATACACCTCGTATATAAGTATAGGGTTGCAAATTTTGTTTTAAGTGTCCCCGGCTAATAACATGTTTCCTGGGAGAGTCTGCATTGAGTAGTTTAATGTATATGGAATAGTTGAACATCATTGAAGCCATTATTTCGGTCGACAACTCATGCAACATTGTAAAGTTATAAGTTGTGATATGTTTTTGACTCCTTCAACAAAATAAGATTACTGTTTAGATATTGCATTCGAATTTTTTGAAAACGGAAGTACAACGAAGGTAGTCTTGTTAGAGAAAACATGGCGGCTTCTTCCATATTATGTCAGAGGTGTTTATGTTTGAAAAATAAAAACGCCGAGTTCAGATTGGATCTTAAAAGAGTATACAGCCTTTTTGTCCGGTATCGTTTTTCAAAGGAAAAGTTTGTAACGCCGGCGTTAGACAAATAATTATTTGCAAGATAGTTATGTCTGTGTTTATTCAGAAAACTTTCGTTTTTAGTTTCATTTTTCTAAAGAACATTTTCGCTACTATCATTGGCAGATAATGCATTCGCTTCCAAACTTCTGGATGCGTCTAAAACACTCTACGATTTCATACAACAGACAAACGGAGTCTTCGTCAAGTCAAAGCCGTTCTATGGGTACGTTTTCCACACTTATTCAATTCATGTTTTTGTTTATAAAAGTAGCTTAGCTTAAAGAAGGAAATACAATGTATGAATCCACTTTGATACATGATATGGGCCGCGTCACGCGAAAAGAGGCACTCGGACATGAATAAAAAACCGCTGAGTCATCTCTTTGTTAGCGCTATTATTCCAGCATCTAGTCACGACAGTTATCATTTGTATTTATTCAAAGGTAGATCTTGATGTCCTCTAAGATGGCAAACAGTGTAACTCCAGACCAGCCGCCACGTCAGTGACGTGGCGGCTGGTCTGGGGCTACACTGTTTGCTATGTCCGAGTCCCCCTTTTCCCGTGACGTGGCCCATATCATGATATTATTTCTATCGTACTTTTACTATAGCAAAAGCTGAAGAGGTATACATTTTCACAACGCCATATGATTTAATTCTACTTTTAGTCTGACATCACTAAATAAACGTAGTGGTATAACAATTGACAAGGGCTAAGACGAAATGGTGTCCTTGTAGTTAGAATTTAAAGAGATCTCAAGTGTTATGATGGGTTATAACTAAAAAACTATTAAAATTGCATATCTCTCAAAATTAGAGACATTGTGTTTTTTCTTTAAAATACATAGATACTGTGACATGGAGAATGCCTTTGATAGTACATAAACTGATCTTAGGAAATAAAAGTTATTATTTATTATAACAGATTGTAAAGGTCAACCGTTTATGCACATTTAAGAAACCTAACGCATTGTCATGAAGAACATGCAGCTATAAAGATATTGCAAATTACAACCGATCAGAGGTTGATAGTGTTTTCCAAAGATTGAATGTGATTGTGTCTTGAGCTTAATTTAGATTAAACTTATTTATTTTACATCGATTGTGACGGAAGTTTTAAGCTTATTAAATGCACTCTCGATGACTGTTTCCTGGATACTGCACCAGTACTCGTGCCGATTTGTGGGTGAGACCCGGCAATTTGCATCTCGCTTAACGGAGATTCGAACCCGGAACCCTCGGTACAGTGGGCCGACGCTCTTCCACTTCACAACTGCTGTGTCTGTAGAGTTTTATTTGCTAGAATCGTTATACTGTTTTATTCATCCTCAATGTATTTGTATTTTGATCAGAGTGACCTACTATTGCATTTAGAATATATCAGCGAAATGCAAAATTCAAAAAAAGGAATAAAAAAAAATAAGAATCGATTACATTGTTATAGATGACATACGGGTATAAAGATAGCAAAAGTAAATAGTTGACAGTGTTTTCCACTTATCAGATGTGATTGTGTCTTTAGAGTTTTATATGCAAGAATCGTTACAATGCATTTTTCATCCCCTATTTATCTGTATTAATACAGATGAATAGGGGATGAATAATACATCTAACTATTTGTATTAACAGAGACTCGTCTGACCAGGATGAGAAGTTCACGGCCGGAGCCTGGATGTATATGGCCACCCACGAAGACCGTTATCTTAACGACGCTAAGGCTGGTCACGTGACAGGGATACCATGGAACTTCATGTGGGGCGAGAAAACCATGGGCGGAACGGTGAGGCGGGGGTTGGGAATCGAACTTACATACCCCCGTTTTTTTTGTTCTTTAACACCTGCAGACCTGTGATTTGTGAATAGATTAAAAAGCACTGTGGCAAAAGGAGAAACTGCTTGTGCGTGGTCAAGTGGTTAAGTTTGCTGACTTAGAACTCGGGGTCCCGGGTTCGAGCGCCACCGACACCTCTGGTTACGTTGGAGTGACCTTTGGCAAGTCACTGTAGAACCCTAGCCTAGAACTAGATCCATGAAATCCGTTACGTAACTGAAAAATTGTTGATACGGCGTTAATACCATTCATAAGACGCGTTTATGTCCCATTTTATTATTATATTCTTTCATTTTCAAATAGCTACTGCTGTACGAAATCACCAAGGATAACCAATACCGACAACAGATCGTTGATTACGTCAAATCCTTCATGCCCGGAGGATCGGTCCCTTACACGCCGTGTGGTCTGGCCTTCAGGGATAAATGGGGATCGAACCGGCATGCAGGTAAATTAGACGTGAAACAATAAGATGGGGAACATCCTCGACATTTTGACAATCATATGAGTTGCTAAACTTGATGCGCATTTTTTTTATTAGCATATAAATCAAATAACAAGTAAGAAAGATATGTTCATACATCTTGATTTGAAACTAGTGCACACATCCACCTATTTGAATGTCTATGCCATCGGACAAGATAAATGTCCTTATCTAATCGAAAACAATACAAACATTCTTTAAATGCGATAGAAATCTACAGAAAAATTGAACAGTCAAAGTAGTTTTCTTGTCCACAAGGTTAACCTACAACAATTGGTTTTGTTTCCTTGTGAATCTAAAATACATGAAAAGATAAAGGAGCAGACTGATGTAAGGTTAACTAGTGGGTATTTAATCACGCAGTTCATTTTTTAACCCTTTACTAAACGCATTGTGACGTAACACATGACGTTACAAGAGGGCTTCGTTTTGTTCAGTTTAATCATATCTTAATGAACTCATACTACTTGAGGTACATGGCATATTTAGGACATCAGTTATACATGTATTTAAAGAAGATGTGAATAGGTAAAAGCATAGTTGCAATTTGATTGGGCCACAAGTTATAACAATATTAGCGATTAGCATTCTCGCTTCGAAAATAAACATTATATATCAAATTCATCCGTTAATAACTCGTAGATGTGATGACGGGTTTTCACACATTGGAACGATCGAAGAAATGACCATCAGGAATAAAGTAAATTACATTTACCTTTTACAGCAAACGCTGCGTTCGTAGCCACAGTAGCGGCCGAGTACGGAATAAACGCGGATGAATACAAGAAGTGGGCCATGACCCAGATGAACTATATTCTTGGCGACAATAACCTCCACATGAGCTATGAAATTGGGTTTGGCAGCAATTTTCCGAAACGACCTCATCACAGGGCTAGGTATGTGGTTTTGCTTTGAATGAACAAGATGGAGTGATTGAAAGTCCCACTTTGTTTTCACATCTCTATTTCGAAACACATACTAGGCCTTTTCGTTTTGACCTTTTTTTGCTGGAGAGATACATTGGCCTAAAAAAACTATGCCTTTTTGTTAATTAACCTTGTGCTTTCTTTCTGTCGAAATTTTGCAGTTTTATCAATAAAGTAAAGAGAACGATATTTGTTGTACTTTTCTTTACCAGCTTTTTGAGCTCGAAAAATGCTCTCACCCCTCGAAGTTATGCTTCAATAGATGAGTGACGCAAATGAATCAGTATCACAGCTTGTACAAGTTGGTACAGGACAACATGTAAGACCACTATTGTAACTGTATGTGTTTAAAGAATAAATAGAACTACCTCGATCTTCCCTGCGTAATTTCTATTTTTAGCTCCTGCGAAACGTGGGGTTGCCCGGATGGTGATAACCCCCATGAACTGACGGGCGCGATTGTTGGAGGTCCGGATCAGAATGATCATTATAACGATTCCAGAGACGACTATCAGCTGAACGAAGTGGCTTGTGATTATAACGCCGGCTTTCAGGGAGTACTAGCAGGTAATGGCCTTATCAAAAGGATCTGGGCAACGTTTTTTACTAAACAGTTTACGGTAATACTTTGCGTACGTTCAAAACAACCTAACCCCTTCTTTCAAAAGTTAGAAAAAAGCAATATTGCAAAGTAACCCATAATTGGAATCGTCTCTCCGAGCCGCTTCTAATTGAAATTGTATCGTGTTTGTATGCTGTATATACATTGGTAGATTCAACTGTCAGAATCGCTCTCATAGAATAAGTAAAACATATACTATTTTGATATCATCAAAGTTGCTTGATGGCATATAAAAGAGAATGTCGTTGAAACAGTAAAGTAGTTGCTTCGTTGTATGATAAACAATTAAAAGTAGATATTGGAGGCATATCTTAATCAGGAAGCGTCATTCAATATATCAAAGTACTCCAGTCTAAATGCGGTCGATCTCAAAACCTATGCATCGCTTTTGTATTTTAAGTACATATTAACACTTTCCCAAACAATAACGACATTTGACAACTTTATTGCAGACGACCTTAAAACAGATTGTGGGAAAAAGGAGAAATTGCTCGTAACGAGCAATTGTTTTCCTTTCCCACAATATTTTCTGCCCTTTCAGAAGATTATTTTCCAATTTCATCACTTCTCGAAATGTCGTCTGCAAACTCTTTCAATTTGGGACAGTCGAAAATTTGGTGTTCGGAAAAGGGTTAATTCATTATACTATATACAGGCTTTTAAAACTTGATTACGTACTGATTTCGCCTCCACTGGTTATTCTCCAGTGTACTTATAAAACAACAGTACATGTATTGTAGAGTCTTAAAAAATTAATACCATCTGCCGTTTACAGTTTACCGTTTGATACTAGTCCGTATGATTCAGACGTAGATATTTCATTTTACACAGTTACAGCTTGGATCATCCGAGTTAGTTTGATACAGGATAAAAGGCCTAAGATTGTGACTCCTACAGCTTAAAGCATAACTTCCATATTCCCTCACATCTATGGACAAGCACTGTTGGAGGTATAAATCGAATATATGATGTTCCTTTTCGTTTCAGGGTTGTACCATTTCGCCATCAAGGGGAATTTGCCAGCATCACCGGCACCCAGATGCTAGAACCTTTTCTCATGATTTGAGTTGTTTAAAAAGATGGAGATAAATCATTTAAAATAAATGTGTTTCTTAACTGTAAAGTATCATCCTTTATATGAACCGTTCACCCGTGGAGGATTTCTTACATTCACCGGAGGGGGGAGTGGCGAGTCACCCTAGGAATAAGTCCAGAACATCTATTCTTAAAAATATCGCCATTGTTGATTGCAAAAGTGACCATTGCTTATTCAATGTAGAATACCAAAACTCCGCTATTTTAAAACTCATTCTCTCTTCAGAATTCTTCGGTCGTTCTCGGTAAACTTCGGTCGGGGCCGGAACTTTTCGCATTAAACCGAATAGTTCCGGTCCCGATCGATGTATACCGGAAACGACCGAGGACCACCGACAAAATAATAATTCCAAAATGGCGGATTTTTGGTATTTTACTTCAATTCGAATACCATTCCATTCGATATCGCACAATGTTGCTTTGATGATACAACAAAGGTAGTATACGACAAACAAAACAAAAAAGATCGCCCGTTATCTCATGTCATAAACCAGTAACGGATGATTCAAAAGCAGGTCAAATCTAATTCGGATCAACGAGCTTATCAATATTAATCATTTAAAACGACACTATTTCTTAAGTGAGTAATTGATAGTTAATTAGCTATCAATGACATTTCCCATTAAAGTCAGCCTTGTTTGTCCGAGCTGCTAGTTATAGATACAGTATTGTCATACATAGAATGTTGACAGGCAAACAAATACAGGTGCGTCGAGACACGGATAATAGTGTGGTATGTAAACCTGTATGAGAGACCAATGCGTTCCGTACGGCTTGGTTAAATCGACAATAATAGTTCATATTGATGTCATGACTTTATGTTGATGTCGTGGTTTAACAAATATGTCATGATTTCATACTCCATATGAAATCATGGCATAGCTGTTAAATCACGACATCAATATAATTGATTTCGTGATTTAACAAATACATCAAGTACCGTATGTCAATTACTTTAAAGTATTTTGAGTTATGCCCGCAATATGGGGGAATATTATAGTGTTCTAAAGCTCTGAATTACAACTCATACTGTGCGTTTACACATATTTTCCCAATACAGGTTGACATAACGTTAGTCTCGCATGAGATTGATATATACGTGCTCATTCAAAAAGACATCATGGCAAAGCCATTGTATTTCCCATTAAATATGACCTATTTGAGTTCAAACCAAAACTTTCAGAATGACAAAACATGTCTATATTGTTATACTTCTCTTTGTTGCAGGAAGATTTTCAAATATTTTCTAACTTCAATAATGGGAAAAAGAAACAAAGACACAAGCTTAGAAAAATATAACTCGATAGCAACATATTTGGGCAGTGTTGAGTAATGATAAAAAAACGATTGTTTTTAAAAGGTCGCTAAATAAAACATTCCTTAAAGATAACAACTGCGATGTCTGATTTACATATTGTCGAACCCTATCCTAGATACAGAGACGGAGATCTTCTTAATACAATTATGTTGTAGTTCTCACTTTATAGCTTTAGATAAGCGGTCGAGAATTACAAGGATGTAGTGTGAATTTGATGCGAAAAAGAATAAAGCACCATCTATATATGACAATCGAATAGATGCATTCTTTTCTGGCTAACTGCGTCGTGTCTTCTCTTCTCGTAATATTAGGTAATATTCAAATGTGTACCAATGGGTATTTTTAAACAGTGTATGAATCCCTAGATGATTATAGAAAGTTTTTCTTGTGCAAAACCTTTTAAAAGTAGCTCAGCTATCTAGACTTGTGTCGGTTCCTATAGAGAGACAACACGAATAGTGAAACCTTGGATCCCGATCTTTAATGCTATCCATACTACAAGGACCGAAATGTACACCCTTACACGTACCTAGTATGGTAGTTAAACAATATTATTCCATACAGAATAGAACAGAACAGAACATATATTTATTTAGACAGTGGTCAAGGGGTAGAGCGTCGGCTTCTGGGCACGAGGGTCGTGGGTTCTAATCCCGTGAAAAGCGGGATCTGCCTTGCGAACTTTCATTAATCCACATTCGGCGCGAGTACTGGTTATGTATCTAGGAAGCAGAATCGAGAGTGATTTATCTAAGTTGTAAGAACTTGTTTCACAATCGATGTAAAATAAATAAGTTTAAACATAGATTGATTTGACAAGTACAATATACATAGTCATTTTACAATAATAACTATTTACAAATACAGATACAAATACAAAACACCATCACGTGATTTAATGATAATATCTTTTGATTTTCGTGGAAAAAGCTTAATAGATGATTAAAAAAAAAAGAGTGAAAAAAAAAATATTTAGCTCTATCTGAACATGGACACTAAGGAGGCTTTTTCGAGCATTTAATGCTGTTTTAATGAATTTTGATAAATCTATCAGAACAATGGAGTCATTTGAAGACATCAGAGAGTTAAATGTGTGTACCGATGGCTTCTTGAAATAATAATAATTATTAAAAGCATTAGCGCTTAGAAAAACTACAAAACTGGGTAATGTGGGTTATTGATTATGATAGAATATGTTGAAATATAGCAAAAATACAACAGGATCATGACAATGTTACGCCTGCACTATTTATTATCTATTTTTCAAAGTACTATTTTCACAAATTGAGTACCCACCAGTTTAACTTTTTAGGGTTAATAAGTGGTGAAACCTGGTTAGACAATCAGGTGAAATACACAAAAAATATTGTTGTTTAACCAATATTTACAATGTGAACATTCAAAAGGGAGAATTTCTTGGGGTTTATTGGTTACTAACGTTTGTCGATTGACCTTGTTTTATCGCTAATTGTAAACAAACCTGATCGTATTAACTCTTTTAAAAGCATTATGTGAACATGTAACAGCCTCCATTCCTCTGTAAAAGAGAATTTAAAGTACCTTTAAGATAATTTTCTATTATTCTAGAACTTTCACAATTTAAGTGTAAATGAGCGCAAATATGACTTTAAAAATGTTTTCCTAATATTATGAAAAGCTGGACAAATACAAACAAAATGGTAAACATCTTCAATATCCTGTGAATTACAGCACAAACAGTACCTTTCATCTCTTGGTATATTGTTCTGTAAGTACCTTCCTGCTTGGATCCTCAGAGAATGAACTGATAGTCTCATTCTCGTTAAATGAAATCTTAGATCAACAGGCACACTATCTAAATACGGTTCGTGAGAAAACGTTAATTTAAAATGCCGCAGTTCTGATAGTACCGTGCTAGACTCTATAGATCCATACCATTCTTGAGTAAAGCAGTCAATGACTCTGTTTTTAAAGGTCTTGGGGAATATTTTTGAACAAATAGATGCAGTGTTGGTAAATGCTTCCGGAAAACCGAAAGTATTCAATAAGTCTTTAACATTTTATACCCAATTTTTCTTACCCATATAACAATCAGATAAAGCCAACGAGTAGTTACGAGGGTGTAGTGTAATGGTAGGGGCTTGACTATCAACAAAGTTCATAAGGGATGTTTTTAACATGTAGCTGTGTTTAACCGATTCATAAAATGTGATCTTACCTTTCGCATCAATACAAAAGGAGGAGATGCAAGAACAATTACGCTCGTAAAGAAAGTTCTATCGCAATGTTTCTATTCAATTCTAAATAAACATAATTGTAATTGAATATAATGCATATCTGTCGCTTTTTCGGCCATCTTCGGCATGCTTTCTGTCCAACCATATTTGTTCTTCTCTTTCTCTTTACCAAAGGGAAATACACAAGGATAATTTGCTAACCGTACATTTCTGTATGTGTCATTAACAAATTAATCCATTACGCGACGTTACGACAATGACGGGGCAAAAGTTACACCTTTCACATTACACATACGTTTTCCGACCATACAACTCTTAACGGCGGTTTGTTTCCGCGATAAGTCTCTATAGTTCGTACATGGTAATGCAATTGTTCACAAGGGCCTTAATGTCATCAGTTGGGGGAATCACATGATCATCGTTTATGATCTTATGTCCGAGCAAGATTGCCGCGCCTAGGTATTTCTATTTTTCACCTATTTACCAATGATAGCCATTTTGATCTAATGGCTGTCTTGTAACAAGGTTAGCTATCAAAAGCGTTTTTCTATTCAATAGAATACGCCAGAACAGAAATCGTTATGTTTTAAGGCATCTTTATTTAACCCTTCATTTTTCATCTGTGAACAAGCACCACAAGTATCAGTATGGCAGTCAAATTATACCTATCGGGGTGCATCTAACGATTTAAGATGAAGGCCAAAAACAGAAAGACGACTCTCACATATAATAAAACAATTAATACAAAGATTTTAATCCAATGTCCGCAACTTTTAAAGAAGTATCTGATCCACTGAATGTATTGTTCCATATTGGATTAGAGTAACACATTAACACCTAACGCCCCACTTTTACATCTACCAGCCAGCAACATTCATAAGGCATTGTGGCATAAGAAGATATTGTTTGTCACAAGCAATATCTCGTTTTTCCACAACGCTTTTTCAATCCATTCACATACAACAACAGCAGAACTGAAATATTTTTCACATATTTACAAAGCTTTTCCAAAGTTGTCTGCCTCCAGTAAAACATATTCGTCTGTAGGTGGTAAAGAGATAAACAAGAAACGTAGTTCTTATATAACATATGATACTTCACTTTGTCACGCCATTAGTTTTTTGGCCCAACTTGGTCTGTAACAACAGCGTATAAATCTTATTCTCATGAATAACGACATAAAATTCACGCAGTTTCCCCCTCTCTGTATCGACTTAGTAGGACACGAACTTAAAGGCGAACAGAAACAATAACCACTCGATCCAATACCGGAAGCGCCTCCAAACAGAATATTCCCGATAGGTATTTCTTCTTCCTGTTCCGGTGGTTCGGGTGTCGTCGCCTGCGTTGGTCTTGGCGCCACGTTTGCACGATAACTCGGTCCATGACGGTTATTTCCGTGGCGGCGATTTCCGTAACTCCCGAATCCGGTGGTTGTCGTAAAGTCGTCGTCATACTCCCAAGACACGCCCCCTGCGCCCATCCCACTTCCGGTAGTGGTACCGTAGTCGTAAAACGGGTCCATCGTGTTGTGGTTGCTACCGTACCCTCCGTGTTGCCCATAGTTACCGTAACTTGCGGTTGTCGTTATCAAATCATCGTCAGGTTCGGGAGTTGTCTGTGGTTTCCGTTTGGTTCCGCCAGTTTTCCCGCCTTTTCCCACGACAGGTCCCGTTGGAGGTCGAGTTAATACTTCAGGGTGTTCTATAGGATTTTTTCTCGGTCGTCTTTTGTTTGGTGGCGAAACTAAAAAGAATAAAAAGAAAAAACGGTATTAACTATTTTTCTAGTGAAAACGCAAATTTTGAAAACTCGGCATTCAAAACAATCATAGTAAAAACTAGGAACTAGTCGCATTGACCGCGTTCTTCAAAACGAGCTCATTATCCATTAGGACTTGCTTCCTTTGACACTTATTCGATCATATACTTTATTTTCCTCTACGTGATATTATTAGAAACAGACAAAGGAGCAAAATCCACAACGTAAACGTAAACAACAATGGCATCATTAGTCTGTAATATGCCATATATCTATCTATACAGCATGATCAGTTTCTATGGAAGTGTCTTTTTGCAAGTAATCGAAATTTGCCAATCTATAATCACATACTACACGCGATTGTGAAGACAATGATATCAGTTGAGTGATATTGTTCATTTGATCTAGAAACCTTTTTCACATCAATGCACTGGTCAAGTATTGTTGATACACTTTGCCGGCGCTATACCATTCAAAATAACGTTGACCTTTCGATTCGATTTGAAAATCGAAACAAATTCGAACAAACCACTGCCGTAAATGGTTAAATTAGGGGTTATGAGAGACCATTACATTGACTACCAAAACGCCAAAGCTGCTGTGTCTTTATCTTTACAAAAATACTTTAACTTTGAACCTAATCAAAGGTAAAACTGTATGCTTCCTATTGTTTGATACTTATTCAAACTAATTAAAAAGCTACCGTTTACGATAAGTCCACTTTTTCGTATAGTTTCCTTTTGATTTCAAACTGGTGTACTTTCGTTATCGTTTCAAACACCAATCTCAAAATAGTTCTCGCAAATATCGAAGAGACCTCAGACTGCAGAACTTAAACTGGCATGCCTTTTATCTTTTAAAGTTAAAATCATGTTGTTTCTCCCAATCGAATATGAGCCTGACATCGCAATATAATTGAAACAATGTTGACCCGAGGTTGAATCGTAACAAACAAGACAAACTCGGTATATAGTTGAAGTTGTGGGTATAAACGGGCTAATTTAGATAGATAGTATCTTTTATCGTACCCTATATACATGTATAATCAAGTTGTTGAACAATGTTATTTATAATGTGTTTCAAATAGGACTGCAACAATGTGAGTCATTTAAAGTCGAATTAAGATTATTATTAGAGTATTAGTAATAAAGTTTAAAACAAATTGGTATTCTGGTGAACCGTTGCAGCTCTTATTCATAACTGCTTAATTAAATTTTGCATAATGTGCCAATGTTCCACAACAAATACATGTATGAATTATAAGGTGACAATATAAAATGTTCTATGTTTGGTACAGTTTTTTGGGGGAATAAACGGGCTACATGGCAGCTGGTTTTTTTTTTAAAAGAAGAAAAAATCAACAACCCATATACTGTATAATAATGTAAACGTCTTAGTAAGTCTAAGACCCGAATGTCTTTCGTGTATCGACAGTGATGAATGCATACCACCGTACATATCACCAACGCGTTTAAATGTGTCTAACAATCGTGAAACGCGTATCAACTGCGTTTCGAACACTTAACCACAGTAAAGTAAATGGTATAATGGTACGATCATTGGGGGCACACCTAGCTGCGTGACAATTCGACCGCATATAGAAGAATCAAGTGATTTCACGTCGTAAAATCTATAGACAAGGTTAAAAGCCATAGCTCAACGCGCACTCACATGCTTTTACACGAGTGTACACGATTTTGCAATTAGCTCCTCACCGTGTAGTACTCAAAGGTCAACGTTTCAAAAGGTCACATCTGTGTTGTTTTCATAGAAGAAGAAAATAGTTTGTAAGAATTAAGGCGTCCATTTGATAATGATTGCATGTCGTACTCAATATGTACCAGCCATGCTATGGGCATTTTTCGCTTGACCATTTGACCCATATGTTGTTGTAGTTCACCGTACGTGGTTGTATGTTCTACTCTTGATGAAATAAGCATGTTGAAGGTCACATACATGAACTTACGCAGAAACAGTGATCGAAAACGTTTGTCAAAAAAAGTTTAATGAACGAGTACAAAACCTTTTTGTACATGTTATGTAAAATCAAAACATTGCCTTTATTTTAGATCATTTTGACATTCTAAATCATTGGTTACAATTTAAGTGCCCCTTTCTTCCAATCATAATGATTCGACGTGAGGATTGCCTTTCGATCTTTTATGGGGCATTCTTACATTGCACAATGCAGAAATATCCCAATAATTCCCGATCGCGTCGAGTTAGTTTGACAACGCTTTACATTTTCAAAAAATAAAAAATATCCATCAGTGAGATAGCCATTTTAATGACAGTAGATCGATGTAACAAATCCTCAAAAACAAAATAGGTAGTTGTTCGACGATCACAAAATTTTACTTGAACTTGTGAGCGAATCTTATGATAGCGGCTTACTGACATGTATTTTGTGTATGTAGTTAAACGCCATGCCAACAATACTTTAGTTACATAATTCGATTTTCCTGGGATTTTCCAGCACAAGGCTAGGACACCTCTGAAGTGTCTTCCCAAAGGGCACTCACGCGAAAACCCATGGCATTGGTCGGGCGTAACATGTAAATGGTGTCATCTGTCACTAAGCTGATAAAGAGCGAGACTCAAAATGAAGCTGATGAGAAATGATTTATTCGTCGCACACCGTTCATCATTTGTTTTCACATGGGAAAGAAGTCAGTGACATGGAAACATAGCGTATGTGGGTAATATATCGTATGCGTTCTTTTAGTTTAAGGTTTCATGAATATTGTAGCCTGAACCTACTTTTTCGTCGCCTTATTGAATCTTTATGATCAAGCGTTATCACAGTTATAAAATACATATTAAGGTATCGTGAACATATGTATTTGTTGTAGATGATGTACTTTGTACAAGTCTAATTAAAATTATGTTCTGTTCTGGTCTGTTCATGTTAAAACAATTAGATGATTCATGAATGGTATGAGATAAAAAGTGAAATAAAATTAACTGCGAATATATAAAACCATGGACAAACAAGGAAAGGAATGACTAGAAATTATTGTCATGTGAAATGTCAACCTGATTTAGTCATCACAGTTTCAAAAAACAACAATTACATAGTAACAAAAAATCGCGATAACGCCAGTGACATAAACAATTTCCTTGTCAGATTGAAAGAGTAGAGTGTTTTTGTTCGTTGTTTTGTTTGTTGATTAATGTCATTCGGTTTATTCGGAAAGAAAGAAAGTCGCGTTGGGTGTTTAGATGATAAGATGGTTAAAGAATAAAGTATGATGATGAAACTGTCGCAAATGATAATGTTGTGTATCCGAAACTTTTATTTCCAAACATAAAAAACGCTACTCTGTTAAGGGACTGCTTTGTTATCTATGATATCTGAACGATCACAGAAACCTTTGCATGTTTAATTAATTTCTATCTTATTCCTGTTGTTATTCTTCATCAAGGTGTTTGTTTGGCGAGAAACCGTAAGTCAATAAAGAACCCTTGATCTTGATCTTCTTGTGACGTGTTGATGGGATATGGGAGCATATGCCCGTTATTTAAAGAAATTACTTTTCTTCAATACACAGAAGTATATTGGTCATTACATAAGTATCACTTTACTTTCTCATCAATCTTAGGTTTAGATCTAAACACAAACTCTGGTTTTCGATTCGTCAACGGAAAGGTGCAATCTAACGAATATAAACAAACAAAACAAAGATCTGACCAAGAAAAAGCAAGAAAACTGTGTTTGTGTCTGAAAACGTAAAATAAGTATGTTACCCTGAGGCCGTGGTATGATTAAATGATCTAGTCGAGAGACAGGTCATTAGTTATCTTAATTGTAGTACTAATCATAAACGTACTAAAATCTGATTTACTCTGTTTACCGACTGCTGGAAAACCCGTGACATTAAGCGGTTAACAAAAAGAATAAATAAATAAATAAATAAATAAATAAAAATAAATAAATAAATAAATAAATAAATAAATAAATAAATAAATAAATAAATAAATGAATAAATAAATAAATAGATAAACATATATGAATACATAATAAATTATATAAATGGACAAATAAATAGATAAATACATAAACAAATAAATGAAAAAATAAATAAATAAACAGTACTTCTGTACAAAAGGAGGGTTCATGAGTTAGTGGGGTTGTTGTTCCTACGAAGTATTTCCCTTGATCAGTAATATCACATCGATCAGTTTATCTTTCAAGGTTTCACTTTAATATGAACGAATTCAGTAAATGTTCTTTGGTCTCAATTAATAATAATTCATTTCGTTTTGTTTTTTTGTTTTTCTTTTAAACAAATTTGATCAATATAGAAAATAAAAGCCTTCGATAGATCTCGTTCAACCATTATCAAGTTGACCCCTATTGTAAACTAGCATGTATTGATGTCACTATGGTTGGATTGGAAGCAGGTCAATTCGTACCCAAACCAATTCGTAACCACCCAAATTTGGCCAATTCGTACCCACATTTTGGTTTATTCGTACTCATCCTTATTTTGAATAAGTAAATTCGTACCATCCTATAGTTCAGTATTGTAAGATCATATATCTTACAACAAGTTTCATATATTATCGTTGCATAACTGAATAAAAGACATTTGACGCTACTCCATTATAAAAGGAAAACCAAGAATTTATTTGGTCTAAAAAAAACGTGCATTTTCTTTGTACGTTGTTCATGTTTTGTTTTTGAGTTGAGTATGTTTCCTTCATTTGATATCCAGATTAAGAATAATTATGCAGCTATTCAGTACTTTTCTCTTGCTATTCACAACCACATTATTTCCAATTGACTCGTATGGATTCTCATCATTTTCAAGGGATTCTTTTCATCACGTGCAACCCGAAGAATGGTTGCAGGGCAAGCAGCGTCATTTGTCATTGGTTGTTCCATTAATTGGTTCCTTAATGAATAGGCTAATCATAAGCCAGTTACAACAAAAGGGGATCATACGAAATTATAACAAATTATAACAAACTGTTATGTATTATTTTATTGATAAATCTCTTTAAAAACAAATTGAGACCGTCATGTTGTGATTGGCTTAAACCCATTTTTACAAGAGAGAAGAGAAGCTCTTTTTATATGGAGTTGTTTTATTAATTCTTTGATTAAAAGTTTTATTTGTAAATTCATTTATATGGTCGCCTATTTGCGAACATTGCATATGGATAGCTAACTTAAGCAATCATGCCTAGAAGTTCAAAGTTAAAATAAATATGTAAATCTTTTTCATTTACTATGTACTGTAATTCGTATTGAACTATAGAATGGTTACTAATTGACTTCTTAAATATTAGGATGGGTACGAACTGACCGAAACGTGGGTACGAATTGGCCAAATTTGGTTGGTTACGAATTGGTTTGGGTACGAATTGACCGGAATGCGTTGGATTCTAGTAACATACTATACATAGTGAAATAACTCGTGCATGTTAATCGGCTACAGAAACCATATAAAACAATGAAGCGAAACGTACCAATAGCTCCTATTCATCAATGTATCCTTTTATCACCATGGTTTCCATCTAACACCATGAACGAATTTTGCAATGAAACAATTTGCGTATAAATATGAAAGAATTGACATTTCATAGTCATTTTATTGCCACGTTCACATGACTCCATTTATCTCCGATTCCAAATTTTAAAATTGCTAGAATAATTTGCTCACTTGTTTTTATTTCATCACGAAAACCGAGCATTATTCCAACCTCTATGTATCTATTTGATGGGATATCCTATACATGTATATCTTTTCTTCAATGATGTCTTAGATCAGAAATCCTGACAGGAATGTTCCTTAACCAAATCAAACAATGTGTCTAAACCATATAAGATCACAAAAGATAAACGGAACGATTTCCTGAGGGTCTGAATACTCAAAATAAGTCTGTCTAATTCAAAACATTTACAAAAAATATATAAGTCATGGACACTTAAAAACGTTAACATACAAGCATAGGATACATTACAATGACATAAAATGTTCATGCGTCTTTTAAAGAAGCATTTTTTCCAGTTTTCATCAAAGTTTTTACAACTTTTATTTATCGCCCTCGATTTTTGCGTCCTGGAAACATTACAAAAAACGTGATTATTTACAGCTATGATTCAACAGACAGGTTTTGACGTACCTTGTGCAACATAGGAGTGTATGGTTTATTTCAGGATAACGATATGTCGCTAGTATTTGATACTGTGGTACAAGTACATCCTGTTTATTTATATCTACTTGCTGACCACCCTTTGAAATTTGGTCTTAAAGTAACCATATCCTGATGCATGTTTCATGGGTTGCCGTAAAATGATGCCTAACAATGGGTAATCAGAGACTTAAACTTATGAAAGAGAAGCAGCCTTTTTTTGACAACACCGATTGGTTTTCCTTTCCTCCAGTAATATTGATTTACACTTATGTTGTGGGCACATGCGAGAAATATATGCACATGCGAGAAATATATGCGCAGACTTCCCCAAAAGGAAGCAGCAAATCGGTACTTATCCGTTATTGCCAATAGTACATACCAGTGAATATCTTTCCCTGCACTATGAGCCGGTGGAGGTAAAAAGGTATACCACTTTATGTTTTGTAAAAAAACAATCTTCATGAATGAACTCTTGAACAAAGATTATATCGGTCGGAAACAGACCGAACAATCTACACCGGTGTACAAAATACATTTTGCGCAGATAATGCGAAGCATTAATGCATTCTCTATGATATAAAAGATGCGTCATTTTAGTTCAACGCCAACGATATGTTTCGCACATTCAAGAGAGGAGTCACATCCATAACCTGTCACTGTTTGCAAACTGTTGCAAGCAGCAAAACAATGATACTTAATATACTCTATACAAGACGTTCCGCACATGTCACATGTCAATGTTAAACCAAAACGTCTGCATTTTGATAAAGCAGGTTTTAGACCAATAACTTATTTCTAATTTTATTTATGATAACTAATCTAAAATAAGCAATTCCCAAGTCGACAAGATAATCTGTTAAGGTGTCATAATCTCAATGTCAAATAGCCCTTTCAAAAATAGACAAGACAATATTTTAATGTATCGATCTAACAATTTCATCTATAGCTCTTATTGAGCCATAATATCATATTTTCAAATCTCTTCTTGGAGATCTCTCATATTCTTCTTCTTCTTCTTCCTATTATTATCATTATCACCATCGCAAAAACCAAAAAGAAAAATATGCTGCGCAAAAACATTTTTTATTTCACATTGTCATGCATTTTAATAAGTTAAAACAATCTTATCAAGACATTTCGTGAAAAAGATTCCTAACGATTTCTTACCTCTTGATGCAGCCAAAGTGAGCGCTGCCAAGAAAACGAACAAACACAATTTGCCACTGTTAACCATGTTTACCCCGAAATGTTCAACCAAAGACTGAAATACGAAAACACTCCAAACTTCCTTTATAAAAACGAATAATCATAAATGCGTTAAAAACCGCAATTATCCGTAAAGACAAATATTGTTATGAAATGCCTAATTATTAGTTACTAATATCGTTTACGAGGAACCGTAGCTATCCACCGGGCTGTCAAATTAATTATACTTAACAACGGACAGGACACTTTCAGATCATTACGCATGCGCTTTGTCGGCCATGTTTACACGAAATGTACATGACAGGCGAGGTTGGGAAGGCCAGGTCTTCATTAATATATGATTATTAATGATTCACATTTTTGAACTTGACTATGCGGAAGGTAAGCTATGCCGTTTGCGGGAAATAGAACAGTGCATGTTTATCAATATGTTGTACCATAGAAAATCGCGTTGACATGCAATACATAAAACGGCTAGGTTGTTTATATAATGTACAAAAGAAAAAAATACACATTGGATAAAAAGTTGTTAAAAAAAGAAATCTGCTATTTACATTAATCAAGGTGCACTTATTGTTTTAATTCGGATCTGCCAGAAATATAGGCATTAAGCAAGCTGCTATGGCAGTCGCATGAGTCTGGTCTACATCAAGCGGAGATTCACGTGACCAAAGTTTACAATCTTATGCCCAAACAAAATGGCTGCATCAAGGATTTCTGGCTTGTTCACATACTTTTGCCAATGAAAGCCACATTGCGTACCCCGCATGAGTTGACCATCAACTGTCCGGTTCTGGTGGTATATGATAAGCCACGCTATATAACGGCGTTACGTCTAACACTCGACAGAGAAATCGGTCAAAAAATGACTGTTTTGGATATTCGCGCCCGTCGACTGTGCATGGGCATATTTTAGGCTATTATGTTGTATAGATGAATGCGCTTTTACAAACAGAGAACAGTGAAGAGGTTGTTGCGTTGCAAAAGTCCTTTACTATTCCTAAATTTCACAGGTGTTGGGCACGGCTCTGTCAACAGTTTCTTACCTAACTCATAGTATGACTCGTATAAGAAATAACCCCTACTGCTCGACGGTGTGCATTTATCATACATGCTTCGAGACTTTAAATCGTCTTTTCTACTAAATCCTGACGTTTATCACGTCGAAGTATGGGTTAAAAGCGATTCACACCAATTCCTTTTCATGTCAACAACGTTTATCCCATAAATATTGAAATCATCCATGTTTTTTTTTTCAATGTAATTCCACGCGTTTCACAATACAAATGGTTTGTCACATTCATTAAATTTTCGATTTCTTTCAATGATTGTGTTTATTTGGCGTGTAGTCTTTCTATACATTTTTTATCCCTTAAATAGCATGTCCATAGGATACGTGTGTCCAAAATGAATAGGTTCTCATACTGTAGTGAAATTGCCGATCAAGTAATGTCGTACATACAATATTCAACAAACGGTGCATAACGACCATCTCAGAAAAGACTTATATGGGAACATATGGGCAAGGCAACCCACCACTGCCAGCAATGCAACAAACCGAGCAATGAAGTCTATCAAAAGCTAAATCAATCCGATCAGTAAAAATCACTATTAAATGTGTAATGATGATGAGCTTGTGTGCACAAATGTTTTATGCATTGTTATTTACCAATACATTTCACGGAATATGGCAAGGACCAAGCCTAGTCATTTAGGATCGCAATGCCCTTGATTAAGCACAGAGTCCATCTTTAAGATGGTTTGGATTTCTTTTTCTCGATTCTATATCAGCTCTACCGGCCCTCTCAAATTGGAAATCCCTTAAATATGCCACTTATTTCGGCAGATTTTTCTTAAACTCGCAGTCTGGGGAAATCTGTAACTTTGGCGGAACTTGTTTGCAAATTTGGGAACCTATGGCATTGTTATAGAGCACATGTGTGTATATAAATAGACTACACAACTGCTCAGTGGTAGGCAGTCATTTTCACTTGCAAGGAACCCAGCAAATTAACATCTCAAATAACACAATCTTATCCGATCCGTGAAAAACTATGCGTCCACTGATCCGTCGTATTGTCCATTTAAATCATATGCGTTACCTTGGCCTTATTACAATATAAAAAGTCGGTTCAGGCATATTTAAGATTTGTCATAATTTCTATCCAAATTGAATTGTCAAGCGTATTGTATAATTATCTTCTACTTATGCTCCTTTAAAATATGTATCTTTATTACAAGTGGCATACTACTGTATATACAATTTATCTTTATGTGATGCATGTAATTAACACAGACCGAGGGCAATGGACCAAACAAACCTCAAATCTGCGACCGAATAGACACTTTAGATGTTCTGTGACCAACCAACTACATGTAACTTGTAATGAGCGTGATATTTACGGCATAAGTGTACAGAAGAGTAAATCTAAACTGACGATACCCCAGATGCAATTGTTTTAATCCGTTTGATATATGGTCACGGACAGACGAATAATTAATATTCTAGACTACTGGCGTAATAAATGATCCTCGGTTGGACGGCAGGGTTCACTTCCAGAGCATCATGAATAAGCGTGGTTCCTTGGCCTGTGGGTATACATTGTACTCCTAGGCAGAAGTGTGGGGTTGGCCTGGGAGTCCTGGTCCGTGCGTATACCCAGCACTAGGTATACTAGCTTGGGGTACTGGCCCATGCATACCCGCATTATGGGGTATACGGACGGGCCAGGCCCCAGGCTATAGGTATACGCTTGGACTAGGACTCCAGGCTACTGTAGGGTGTGATACAGGACAGGGAACCGGGCTAATTATGAGGTCCCCCCCCATAACACGGGGAGGGAAATTGTCGCAAAGAAACGGAACGTGCAGGCGGTGCAAGATTACCATTATTCCATGTACTATTTAGTGGATGGGCCTTTTTCCAGGATATCTGAAGATCCAGTGGTTTTATTTGTTATGCCTGTTTTTTTTATATTAGAAATACTCTGTCATATACCATTGTCCAAAGGAAATATTTATCTGAACAAATCATGCTTTATACACCTATGTACATATATCAGCTGTTTTATGGAGAATAATAAAAGCAATCGAATGTTGAATATCTTTTTTTCATTGACCATAATCATCAACAATATACAAAACATTAAAATCTACAATGCAATTCTGGCATAGCTCATCCAAGAAATAACTTCACCTAAAGTTTAACATTTGCATACAAAGATGTCGCTAGTCAATCTGCTACAAAGAATCAAGTGGTATCTTAACATCCTTGCTTCTCACGAGTTATTGTGACAAGACAGAGCAGACAGTAAAAAAGTATTAAAACAGATATGTTAATGTGATGCAGAATAGTAATCATTGTGACAAAAGGAGAAATGCCCATCTCAGAAAATTTCACCAATTTGTTCAGATAGATGTTAAAGTGCAATAAGGTACTATTTATTCAATCAAAGCGTCATATATAACATGATAAAATCATGATTGAAGTCTATAAATTTTAATTAACTAAATTGGGCAAAAATTGTTGTATTAATAGTGTAATTATATATAAACAGTGTAAGTATATATATATAAATTATTATATAATTATACTTAAATATATATACTTGCACTGTGTATCATTTCATATTAAAAAAGACCTTTCATTGTCCAGTTAGCTACATAAATTCTCGTTACATCATGATTGGTGAGAGAGTAAATAGAATCTTATTACAAAAAATATTACAGCTGTAAACTACATATTACCAGCTTTATACCAGCTTATTTTGACCTCACACTTATACTAATCTATTCTATATGTTTAGGTTTTATAACTATCACACAACTAGTTAAAATAATGAGAAAGTTTCATTGATATTGCAGGAAAAAGTCTGCTACTAACTGAAAAATCATTCATCCATTCAGTCAATAAATATCAACCCAATCACTCATTAACAATTTTTGGACAAGATCCAACTTGGAGCAAGATCAGTGGTAAAGCAAAACAACATAAATTCGAAAAATAACTTTATCTATGTCAAATATCCATTTTTACCACTTTCATTCATTTTCTCTTTATTTTTCTTACTACCTTCTATTCATTTATCCAACAACTTGGAACTGTAACATGGTTTCATATTTTTTACATTTTATAAACATTTTAAATAATAGACATTTTGCCTTTTGTACAAATCAAACTTTGTATAAAACTTCATCTTAATATCTTACATAAAGTAGCAGTATATGAAAACATATTACAAGTTAAAAACTCTTTACAACTTTTAAAATTTCATCTTTGAACTTATTTGACCATTAACCTTTAAAGGGGCCTTCGTGGCCTAGTGATTAGAGTACAGAACTTGAAATCACATGGCCCCTCTCCGCGTGGGTTCAAATCCCGACAGGGATATGGATTTTCATGAGAGGCAGTCTCCCGACTGACTTACGGAATGCCGATGGTTCTACCCCCCCCTTGACCAGCCCTTATGGGCAGTTGAGAATGGGTTCTTCCTCCATCATTAAGAGTCAGGCATCGCTACATAACTGAAATAATGTTGATGTGATGTAAAACCCATATAAAAAAAAAAAAAATTAACCTTTAAAGCATATATGATAAAGGTGACTAGAGAACAATAGTCATGATATCATTTAAGAATTTATATTTAACTCAACACAAACTCAATCTAGAATCTAACGATTTTGAATATTAAAACCAAAGGAAACATTTTTCATGAAAAAGAAATTGTTCCTTACTACTTATACTTTGCCCTTTTTAATTACAATAATTTTCATAATTTCATTGTTTCGAAGTAGAAGACAATTTCCCTTTCAAATTCATAGGAGCCCGTTTTAAAAAAGAAAAATAACTATTATCCCTGAAACTGAACACACATTCAATTTTTTTTTTTTTTAAAAACTATTTTTTCATCCTTGAAAAACCCTAATTCAAGTTATTTAAAATAAATAAGCAATTCAGCATCCACTTAAAAAGCTTCTTTCAATGTAAACTCATGTTAATGACATGTTTCAATGAAAATTCATATATATAGCCTAAAAAAGTAAAGGACAGAAACTGTGTCATTAACCAATTTTGTTCTAAACCCATTACCAAACAATAACGACATTTGACCAGTTTATAGCAGACGACTCTGGAAAACATAGTGGGAAAAGGAGAAATTGCTCTTAATGAGCAATTTCCCCTTTTTCCAACAATGTTTTCTGCCCCTATCAAAAGATTATCTTTCAATTTCATCACATTTTGAAATATCATCTGCAAACTCATTCGATTTGGGACAGTGGAAAATTTGGCGCTTGGTAAAGGGTTAAATTTATATCAGTTGTTACGTAGCCGCCTCACTCTCTACAGCATAGCAACAATCAATCAGGACAAGATGTAACCTCTGCATTACTGAACCGACTCTTTAGCTCAGTGGTTATGTCTTGGACTGTCACCCGGGAGAACTGGGATCGAATCCCCACAGGGGACATAAAATCCAAAGAGGACTTTTCTAGCTATGCTTCGTTGCGGACATTGTTTTGTAAGATGGGGGCTCGTCCGGGATTGGCCATTGAGCCATTTAATTGTCCGAAATGGACTTACACACCGAAATGGCTTACATGTCATCATAAATGATGACTTCTATAAGAGGGGGTGTGTTACGTAGCCGCCTCAATCTCTACAGCATAGCAACAATCAATCAGGACAAGATGTAACCTCTGCGTTACTGAGCCGAGCTCAGTGGTTATGTCTTGGATTGTCACCCGGGAGAACCGGGATCGAATCCCCACAGGGGACATAAAGTCCAAAGTGGATTTTTCTAGCTATGCTTCGTTGCGGACATTGTTCGTAAGACAGTAGAATGAACAATACTTGTAGATATTTTAAGTTGTCTAACAGACTAATCCCTGTTATTTGCTTCAGTCTTGATGTTTACTTGATCAATGACAATAGGAGCTCTGACTGTTACAATTGGTCGAACTTGAGGACATTCACCTCCTATATTTGACGGTTCATTCATAACAGTGCCAGAAGATTTGACTATACTCTTGGCGAGATTTGCTATAGCCTGGTCAATCATAGACAGATCTTTGTTCATAACCTCCCTCATAGAACTTTTATGATTGTCTTGGGTATTAGCTGGTTGTTTACAGTACAGTGCTGGTCCATTCAATAATGCATTTGCAAACTGCTTTTCCTTTGATATTTCATTTTTTTTTATAATTGGAGTTGAATTTAATAACGACTTAATAGAGAGAGATTGACTAGATGAGTTGCGTTGCATTAACTCTGATGTGCTCTCTAAAAAATTCACCAATGACCTGCTTAGCTTACCATTAGTTTTTGGAGTATTAATTTCTAGCTTCTCTGTTGAATGAAGCATTGTAAGATTTGTTTGGCCATCATTTGTATGTTTTAAAATATTTGGTTTGCTTTTATCCAATAAACCAAGAAGTCTCTCATTTTGCTCAAAATGTGACAATTTAGAAAACTCAACATCACTTCCAATGTCTGAAATAGGCAGGGCCAATGTTGAATCCTTCGTCGCAGGTTGAGCATTAACAATGGTTATATTTGTGTCTGTCAAGTCATGTTCTAGCATTGGATTATAGAGTCGCTTATCTGGGACAGAGGGTTTTGCCGGTTTAGTCTTTCTCTTTTTGACTGCTTTAACCTTTACCGCACTCTCACTCTGAAATTTTCCTTCTTTAACCTCTTCAGAATGCTTGCTTTTCTGGTTTCCTCCATTCCCAACCGTTTTAATCAGTTTTGATTGTATTTGTAACTCATTTCGTGGAACTGTGCTTTCAACATTCTCACTCCTTCCTTTTGATTTAGTTTTCACAGATTTTACAAAGCCATTAGCCTGTTTGTCTCGTACATTTTGTAACTTTTCAACGATCTGCGCATCTAACTGCCTCTGTAGTTGCCTTTCGTGCGTGTTTTTATGACATCTCAATCCTGTCGATGTGGCGGCTCTATATGGACAGATGTCACATTTGTACGGTTTTTCACCCGTATGTATCCTCATGTGCTCCATTAGTCTTCTCTCGACAATGAATCCACGGTTACATACTCCACAGGTGAAGTCTTTCTCCCCTTTATGTCTCTTTTCATGGATTTGCAGTGTACCAATTTGTTTGAAAGACCTAAAATGCAATAAAGGCAGTGTAAAGCACACATACATGCATATGTAAGTTACTGTTTCCTTTAAATTAAAATACAATCTTAGATTCTATAAGCATGCAGCTTCTGTTTATAATTCAATAATTATTGATTTTAACAATCATATTTTGAAAGGATCATTAGATTATTTACATTCCAAGTACAAAAGCTTTTGACCTTACAGAATTAGTCAAGACAACATTTCTGAAGGTTATTTATTCATTTACCTTATTTGTTTTAAATCAATTGTGAAGGAAGCTTAAAGGTTGTTCATAGTCACTCTCGATGACTGCTTCCTGGATACTAAACCAGTACTCGCTTAGTCCCAGATATTATCACCTCGCCTAACATGGATTAGAACCCGGGACCCTTGGTACAACATGCCGAGGCTCTACCTCAGCACCTCTGTCGCCCTCTTTTGTACAAATTTATGTAACCCTTTTGATGCCTGAGGAGGGCCAAATTAGACCTCAGGCACATTATTTGAAAAGTCTATGTCAAGGAATTCTTGATGATACTATGTACTAAATGTCTCTTGATAGTGCCAAATTTTGGAAAAGACATCTTGCTTAAACTATTATGTACCAAACAATAACTACTGTTTGTTGTAGACGACTCTGGAAAAAAAAAAAAAAGAAAATTGCCAGGACTAACCCACACATTGGCGTGAGTACTTGTGTAGTATCCAGGAAGCAGTCATCGAGAGTGAATTAAATAAGCTTCAAGCTTCCGTCACAATCAATGTAAAATAAATAAGTTTAAACCAAACCCAAGTTTAAGCAATGACTCCATTTTCATTTGATAAGTATTATGTTCTTTAATTGTCTTAATTGACAATATAGAGAGGGCGTTGGTATGATAACTAACCTTTCACAGAACTGACAATGATATGGCCGTTCCCCAGTGTGGAGGCGAATATGACTCTTCAGTGAATGACTCTGACTGAACGATCTCTCACAAAACTCACACGTGTACGGCCTTACATCCAGATGGTTGCGCTGATGGATTTTTAACGAGTATTTTCGATTAAACTTCATCTCGCAATCGGGACATTCAAAGTTCTTCTCCAGTGAATGAATCACACGATGCTCCTTGAGGTTGCTTTTGCGGTTGAATTTCTTTCCGCAAACATCACATGAGAACATTTTTTCGTCACTGTGAACTAAGAAATGGGTGACCAGGTGTTCCTTACTTCTGAACACTTTATCGCAGTATTCGCACTTGAATTTCAATTTGGTCTCCTGGTGAATGTCTCTGACATGTTTATTCAAAGCACCTTTCATTTTGAAAGCACTGGAACACTGTGTACAGGCGTAAGGTCGCTCTTCTGTATGGACATATTTGTGGTCGCGGAAACTCTTCAACTGAAAGGATAGAAAGTCATTTTTATAGAAAGTAATATTGAAAATTGTTTAACCCTTTCACACACAATAACGACATTTGACCACTTTGCTGAAGACGACTTGAGAAAACATTGTGGGAAAAGGAGAAATTGCTCATAACGGAGGTTTTCTGCTCTATCAGAAGAATATTTTCCAATTTCATCACATTTTGAAATGTCGTCTGCAAACTCTTTCAATTTGGGTCAGTCGAAAATTTGTTGTTTTGGAAAGGGTTAACCTTTATAATGCAAGGCTTTTTTCTATAGATAGATTGTTGTGTCATCTGCTTTCCATAACCTTATATATCTGCTCAATTTCGACGAGGAAAGATACTCAGAGTAGCAAACAGGTTATATCACAGGTCAGCCGCCAATTTACTTGGCGACTGGCCTGTGATCTAACCTGTTTGCCTAAGAATAAAGTCAGTTCAAGCACTGTAATGGTTAACATTTTCAAACAATGTGATTAATGAGGAAATTCAATACTGACAATATGTCCCCGATTATCATTGTTAATTTGCTTCTATTCAAAGTCACAATTAAATCAATATCTTTATCTATTCATTGTTTCTCATACAAAGTGAGCATGCCAGTTAGTATCTAATTACACAGTCTGTCACAGAGTATTGAACAAATTGTTACAATTGTGCACACAATTTCATATTAAAATAACTTTGGAGGAGCCAAATTTCCTTGCAAAAAATTATTCCAAAAGGAAAAAATTGTTGTACTGTTGACGAACAAAATTATTGATCTCTAAATGATCTCTAAAATTGTGTTTTTATGGTGCCCAATATCTATATATATATAGATATATTATAAGGTTAAAAAATGACGGACTCTGCCTTTAAATATTTTATTTTTTGATTATAATATAATCAAAGCATAAAATAACAGACTCTGCCTTTAATTTTTTTTATACTTTAATAATAATATTTAATTAAAGTACAAAATATTTAAAGGCAGAGTCGGTCATTTTTCAATCCTATAATTCAAAACATCTTGTACCGGACCAACTTTTATAGATCTGAATTTAACCGTTCCGTCTATATAAATATACATATATGTATGTATTAACTCACATGTTCAAATTTTTTCCCACAAATTTTACATTTGTATGGATGCTTCCCTTCATGTATGGCTCTGATATGGTTCTTCAGCTGGTATGGCCATCTAAACCCTTCGTCACATTGAGGACAGATGTTACTGTATGTACTTTTATCTGGCTTCACTCGCGCATTAAACTTTGTCTTTTCATTCATCACAATGATGTTCTCCTCAGAATCATAATCATCTTTCTCATCTGAATTGGAAATTGTTTCTCTATCATCTCCATTCTTGTCCAAATGTTCGATTTTAATTCTAGGATGTATGTCAGATGCATTTTCCATCCGGTTAGTATCCAAATGCTCAACTTTAGCTGTATTTTTATCCACAGCTTCATCTTTTCCTAAAGGTTCTTTTTTAATTCTATGACGTATGTCAGCTTCATTTTCCACTGGATTAGTTGTGGAATGTTCAAGTTTAGCTGTATCTTTATCCACAGCTTCATCGTCATCATCTTTTCCTAAAGGTTCTATTTTAATTATAGGATATAAGTCAGACGCATTTTCCACCCCATTAGTAGCCAAGGATTTAACCTTAGCTGTATCTTTGCCTACATTCTCTTTAACTTCATTCCTGTCCACAGGTTCTATTTTAATTGTGGGGTGTATGTCAGATGCTTTTTCCACTCTATAAGTAGCCAAATGTTCAACTTTAGATGTATCTAATTCTTTATGCACAGGTTCGTCATTTTCATCTTTTCCTAAAAGTTCTTTCTTAATTCTATGATGTATGTCAGAGGCATTTTCTACCTCATTAGTAGCCAAAGGTTCAACTTTAGCTGTATCTTTATCAACGGTTTCATCATCTTTGTCTTTTCCAAAAGGTTCTATTTTAATTTTATGATGTATGTCAGATGCATTTTCCACAGGATTAGTAGCCGAATGTTCAACTTGGACTGTAATTTCATCCACAGCCTCTTCGCCCAGGGGCTCAAGTTTAACTTTTAAACTTGTGTTCATTTTCTTTACTGTCTCTTCCACATTGAGAGGTTTGATCCTTCCAGAAAATTGTGTAAACTGCAAAGCATTACTGAGTCAAACAGTCATCATCCATGATTCTAGAGACCCATGTTCCTTTAACTGTAAATATAAAGAAACTAAGTAGAAGCTGCGGTGATGACGTCAAAATTGTTTTGTATACTGTTCGTATGTAACAAAAGGCCAATTGGTAATATGAACTAAGGCATTGCCTCTAGACCGCTCTCTCAACTCAATGGCATGGGTTCTCTGAAAAAACTTGCATACTGAATATGCATTTCAATCTTAATTCATAGTACAACTTTGTGGAAATATAAGAATTGGCTTACTTTGGGGAGCAAATACTCATTTTGTCACAAAGCTGTCATCTTTGTCACATTTATGAAAGGCTCAGTAAAAGGATAAGTCTCCTTGCAGACTCCTGGTAAACTTTTTTGATTGTATATGTTCTATAAATATGGATATTAGTTTAGCTTGATTGGGCTGCGTATGAGGGCCTTTAATCAATAAAGAGACATTCGTCATGTAAGGACAAACTGCTCATGTAATGTCAGAACCACCAAACTATGATATTTGAACCACAAGTGTCTCAGCATAAAATCATAGAATTTTCTTCGCAAAATCATGTGTTGTAGGTACTGGTTTAAATCATCATGACAACAAACAACAAAATGTCATTTGGTGAAGAAGGGTCAGTTGGGTTATTATTACCAAACAATATTTAACAACATACTCATCTGCTTGTACATGGTTAGGGACTAAGTTACATCATTATAGAAAGTCAATCAGGTCTTTGTTTGAATTCCTCTTTATTGTTTAATGTAGATAAGAAAATCCCAAATAGAATGCTTTGCTGATCTCCAAAAGCTCATTCAATTACAAAAATAGCTTTGTTGTAGCCAAAAGGTCTTTTGTTTACCTTTCAAATAAAAGAAAAAGATTTCATAAATTTTCAATAATGTTTTATTAACCTTTGTTCACACATAAAACGCTGCTTTTTTATGTGTTTTTCTATTAGAGTACTTAAAAATGAAGTTCTGTATGCAATAAATGATTAATGAAATGAAGTTAAAAGACATAAGTGATACTCAGCATACAGCATAGGTTCATGTATCATAATTCTTTCCTATAACACATTGGTTGAAAAATAGTCACAGCTTGATATTGACATTATTTTTATTCTTGACATCAACAGTTCCCTGGTCTTCATAGTTTGAATAGAAAAAAACTCCTGAAAGTTGGAAAAGTATGACAGTAACATTAATTATCAACTTTTTAAATAGAAATTTCAACAAATATTCCTTGACATACATCTTTAAGACTTTCATCAAATTTTTCCAAAATTTTGTTTCAAATTTAAAGCAATAGCAGATATAATTGGAAATTTCTTTAACCAATGAATAAAAGCAATTGTGACAGGGCAAACATGCTCTCAGAGAATGTTTACCTTTGTCATAATTGGTTTTAAAATGTTGAAAATTAAGGTGTTTACAATGCATGTAAACTCTCATGTTTGTTTCCTTGAAACATTTCATTAACATGCAATAGATAGGAAAGATATTTAATAAATGACTCAAGTTACTGTCTTCCACTTGTCTGCTGCAGGCTAACTTAGAAGTTCTAACATAGTATGTGTTTTGTCTCATTAATTGAATTATTTGAGTCTTTCAAAAAAGGAAAGAAAATGAGGACTATGAAACATGTGTGACATTGTTATCATTATAGAATATTCCATAGTCCATAGACAGTTTTTCTATATTATTGTCCTTTGATATTGTCAGTACCAACTAACACTAAACACACTATCCTTTAAATATGGTGTATCACTGTTTAGGTTTATTTTTATTTTCATGAAATTAGTCTTTTGAAGAGAAAACTAAGCTTTTGAACATTTCATTAATCAGGTAGTCAAAGTACATGTGAATCTTCATCTGTTTTTGATTATATCTAATCCATGTAGTCTCCCATTGCTGAACATTTTGTTGTTGTTACCTTTTCCTTACTCTGCCAGATAGTCATCAGATATGGCTGTTAAAAGAGAAAAATAAAAACATAAATCTTTTGCCAAAACTGATCACCTTCATCTGACTGATTATTGGTAACATTGGAAATAATTCATGCCCCATAGTTATCAATTGAAGCAGTTATCTGACAGAATGAAAAAGAAGTGATTGGTGATAACAATCTATATTTTAAGCTGTGTATCCAGGCAGGTTTATCCCATGATCAATGTTTGCAATATAAAACAGATTGCAATTTTTTTAAGCAGACTACTTCTGGTTTCCACTATTTTATATACGCCATGTTGCGACGATGAATAATCTGCAACCGCCGGTGAATGTTGTTTCAACTTAAGCTGTGCCATCCCCTCCAAGACCATGCAGAGAGTTGCGAGTTGTGGGATGCGAATAACCTTAAAACATCACCCATCGATTGCAATATCTCTACCGAGTGTTAGACATAACGTAATAATAAACAATGGGTTATCATATATCACCAGAACCGTAAAGTTGATGGTCGGAACATGGCATAAATAAAATAGTGCAAAGCAAGAGTAATCTGAGAAAAGAGTTGTTGCACGGATATCTTGTTCGGACCTTTTATCGTAAACATTGGTCACATGATCACCCCAATCGATACCTGTCTTGATTTTTTTTTTGGGTTTCATTCTCATTCTAGGTTTTTGTAAAAGATAATAATAATTTCAAATTGTGAGCAACACCAAATTCATCAACATTTGTGGATAATGACTATTTGAAAACAAGGTGATAAAAGGAGGACATGTTAAGGAGTTCCATCTTTGTCAGACTTGCTTGTTTCCTTAAACCTTTGCTGCAGATGTAATTATGCTAAAATTCCATCAGAACTGCTTGAATTAAAGAGAAAACTACATTGACACTCAAAAGATTGTTCCTTGTTACATTACTTTCATAAGTTATATTCTATGATTATGACATTTCTGTTTGTAAAGTTCATATGGGCATGAGAACAATACTTTTACTTACTTGTATCTAAAAAATACAACCAATGTTAATACAGGTCTGCATCATCTTTTCCCTTGAACCTTGTTTAAAACTGACATTCTTCTTCAAGCATCATGCATTCTGTAAAATAAAAAAACACACAACTAAATCACCCTTAACATTTCGGAAAACTTCTTATTTGCAAGAACATCTCAATGTTTGGGAATCATATCATCACAGTACGAATCCACTAAAATTGAATACTGCCAAACGAAAGGTGACATATTTAACAAACTTAACTATCTCGTTATTTCGAAATAAAAACTTAATTATCTCGTTATTTCGAGTAAGTCGAAATAATGACTTAATTATCTTCCTATTTCAAATTAGTAAGTCGAAAAAATGACTTTATTATCTCATTATTTCGAGTTAGTAAGTCGAAATAATGACTTAACTATCTTGTTACTTTCGAGTTAATAAGTCGAAATAATAACTTAATTTTCTCGTTATTTCGACTTACCAAATCGGAAAAAAAATCGCATACTTGTCACATCTATGCCACCGTAAATACTGGCTACATTTTAACTAATTGATTATTCTTAATTGGTAACATTGGAGATATTTCTATCACCATGGTAGTCAATTGAAGCAGTTATCTGACAGGAAGAAAAAGAACTGATTGTTGATAAAAATCTATATTTCAACCTGTTTTGACTTATTTTGGTTTCATTCTCATTCTTACGAAGGTTTTCGAAAAAAGAAAGAAGAAAAGAAAAAGTCAATCACACATTTTGAGCAACAACAAATTCATCAACATTTATGGATAATGATTTTTTTAAACAAAGGAATAAAAGAAGGAAATGTCAAGAAGTCAGACCTTTGTCAAACTTGTTTGTTTCCTGAAAACTTTGCTGCATATGTAATTATTCTATAATAATCTAATCAGAGATGTTTGACATTTGAGAAATTGCTTCTTTGTTATATTGCTTTCAAAAGTTGTCTTCTATGGTTATGACGCTTATGTTTGTAAAGTTCAAAGGAGCATGAGAAAAACTATGTACTTACTTGTATTATAAAACAGAGTCAATGTTTATGCAGGTCTGCATCATCTTTTCTTTTGAAGCTTGTTTGAAATTGTCATATTTCCAACCATCATGAATTCTGTGAAATAAAGAAAAAACAACTAAGGGATCTATTACCATAAACCTTTGGGCCAAAATTCTCACTTGCAAGAACAATTCAATGTTTGGGAATTATATTATCACTTGAATCAAGTAAAACAAAATACTGCCAACAAATAAGGTGACATATATCCAAACATGGGTCCTGCATGGCTCAGTGGTTAAGAGGGTGGACTCAGAACACGGGGGTCCTGGGTTCGAGCCCCACCGAGGCCATTTAGTTTTCGTAGGAGTGGCCTTTGGTAAGACCACTTCAGAGCCCTAGCCTTGTACTGGTGTATCCAGGAAAGCCACATCAGAACTGAAAAATGTAGGTATGGCCCTGATGAAGAGGACCCATATGGGACATGTGTCGGGTAATGATTCTAAACTAAACTAAATACTTTACAGGGTATTTCATTTTTTAAAAAGAATATTCACGCTGTTATTGTTATTTAAACTATCGCCCCATAACGCTATTGAATTGTCAAGAAGGTACCTTGTACTTAATTTAAAAGCTCCAACAATAACAAATAATCCATGTCAGCAACTGACGAGTTGACATCGTTGCTTTATCGGTCAGCATAATAGTGTATTCCATATACAACACGATGTGTACCTAATGCTTTCCTTACACACCGCGAAAATGACATAGACCGTCTACATAAACATTAGATTATGCCAAACTGCAGGGTGTAATCACCGAATCGATAGAAGGTGAACACTTATTTCACCGTGAAGTGTTGTGGGCAACACACATTTTCTAGCCTAGTACTGCAGGGAACATGAACTGTAATAATAAAAAATGAATGCTGTAGTTCTACTTAAAAGGGAGAAGTTTTTTTCAAATGGATGTTTGTTTAGAGGAAGCATCTTCAGCGAGGCGTGACGAGGGCTCGCCTTCTCGATTTTTCTACGACGAATTTTGGTGAAAATGGTCTATTTAGATATACTGTTTTATAACGAAATGAAAGAGTACAAAAAGTTCTCTTACCTACAACCGGCGATTCGTTTTCCTTTCAAGGAGTTGAACACTGTGTCCAATTTAAAGTTTGAAGCGGTGGCGCCGATCCTGTTGTTCGTGTTTTGTTTTTCGATAGAATGGTTTATGGTTCATTCATGATTGGCGGCAATAAACTCAATGAGCGGCAATGAATTTATGTAAAACCAGTCCATTCCATAAAGCCGGAAACACCCGAAGCAAACCCGAGTTTTCTCTTTACAAGGAATGGTTCACTATTGGTAGATATATTGGTAGATAAAGGTAATGCTTGAAAATAAATTTAGATAGAACCAGTCCATTCCGTAAAGCCGGAAACACCCGAAGCAAACCCGAGTTTTCTCCTTTAGGTAAACCGGAAGCCACCTGTTTTTTTGCTAATGGTATAACCGGTGTTAACATAACTTGTTACTCGTACGTATGTTACCGTTATCCGCTCTCCGAGCGCTTCGCGCTCTGAGAGAGCGGTATTATATAAAGCACACAAACACATATTTATATTTATTCTGCTGTTAAATTTCGTTTCTTTAATTTTTTCTTTTCATATATCTTCATTCCCCATTGTGAATATTGGGAGGGGGCAAAGTATACTCTGGCCCCCGCAGTCTGGATATTCAGGGTTCTCTTTGGCTAAAATTTTCTTTGCGCCAACACTTGCGCCAAATTGAAAAATATGGAGCCAAATTAAAAAAATTGGAGCCAAATTCAATAAGTGGGAGCCAAAATAGTCTTTTGTAGACGGGGAAATCCTTCATTAAGGTCACCTACGGTTCTAAAGAGGTTCTCAAGTGTTCATTTGTTCTATCCATTTCTATGTGCTATTTTCATTAGGTTCTATGGATTAAATCCTCTCTCACACTCAACATTTGAAACAGGACATATCAGAAACATGACTTTCACCTTGGCGTCATATTATAACCAACTATTTCCTGTCCACCAGGCCTCCTTGTCAGATGTTTATTTGATTTTTAGTGGGAGGCATATTCAACGACTGAGAAGATCGATTTATAGTCACTCTTGTGTTGGATCAGAATTAAGTGTCACTTAAAATCGCGGATTTTATATACCAAAACTTCGGTGCATAAAAGAGTTTCATTTATTTGTCAATCAACACAACTGACTTCGTCGATGTTTGATGTTGACTTCTTTAAAAGGAGCGCGAGGGCAAACATTTTGATTGAAAAGCAATTAAAGTAATCAAAGTCATAATTTCCATATAATTGAAGTTGTAAAGGCTGACGAATGACTAAAAATGGTGTACACAAGAAAGTGTCACCTTCAACAAACTTGACAATCAATAGATAATGAACTGAACAAGTGTGAAAACAGGATTATCCCGTATCAAAAATCGCATTTGATAAACAAGCTGGTTCCCGAGTTCTAATTCAAAGTACTGCGATTACGGGAACCATCGATACATGGTTCTCGGCTCTACAGTAAAAAAAATTGATATTGACTCGAGATCGGCAACCATGCGGTAAACGAACATCAAATTCTCGCGGAAAATAGTCGGCGCCAGGCACTTTCGCCAAATTTGTTTTTCTTGCGCCAATTTCTTGATTTTGTCGCCAATCGTGCCATTTGCGAAGGCCAGCGTGAACCCTGATATTGGGGGGCTCCTACACCTATGTAGATATTGTCTAAGTTGAACCTTTCATCAATGAAGAGTCTATCTACATTGTTTTGAAGTATGTACCTTTCGCCTGTACGACGTCAACTGGGAGCTTATTCCAATGGTTGATGCCACGGTGGGAGAATGAGTGGAGACGCAGATTTTGTTAGCCACTGGCGCCGGATCCCATAATAATAATCTATATCTATAAATAACATTTATTTATAGATATATAGGTTATTATTATGGGATCCGGCGCCAGTGTTGTTAGCTCTTGATTTGCAAACAGTAACTTACTTAGAACAAGTTTTGTCCTTGTAGAACTTTCAAAGGTCTCGAGAAGTTGCGATCTATCAGCAGAAATAACTCATACAGTATTTCAGAAACTTCGAACATAATTAGGCTTTAATGGGTCTTTTTCGGACTCTAAATACAAAATAAATGAAGAAAGAGTGAGTCGCGACATTATCTCAAAATGGCGACTTTTCATCTAAGGGAAGTAACTGCTTGTCTTGCGATGTACTGTATATCTTCTTACGAAAACATTCCATAATATTCGCAACGACCTAACAAATAAATTCAAATAGAATTGATGTATAAAGGTGAAACTTTTGTAAATAATCTCATAAAGACTCTCTTTTCGAGATTCCTCAATATAAAAACTTTCGAAACCGTTAAATGATACCAGAGAATAATACATCAACACCGATATGCATGGATATAATCATAAAAGATGAATACTATTTTAATGTTACGCGCTATTGGAAATGTCTTGCAGAGACATCATTGGAAACGTCTTATATATAGAAACGTAATTGGAAATGTCTCAGAGATACGTCATTGGAAATGTTTCGTAAATACACCATTGGAAAAGTCTCAAATAGATGGCATTAGTAATGTCTCATAGATACATCATTAGAAAAGTCCTTTAGAGACGTCATTGGAAATATCTCAGACACGTCATAGGAAATATTTCATTCAGACGTCATTTGAAAATGTCTTTTATGGTCATCATTGGAAATGTCTTAGATGCATCATTGGAAAGATTTCATTGAGACGTCATTGGAAATGTCCCGTGATGCCCCGTGCAGTCATCATTGGTACTGTCTCATTAAACATAATTTGGAATGTGTTATAGAGACGGCATTGGAAATGTCTCGTTCAATCATTATTGGAAATGTCTCTTATAGACATCAGTGGAAATGTTATATAGAGACGTCATTGGAAAATCTCAAAGAGATGTCATTGGAAATTTCTCGTAAATACATCATTCGAAATATATCAAATAGATGGCATTGGAAATGTCTCAAAAAGACATCTTTGGAAATGTCTTATAGAGATGTCATTGGGAATGTCTCAGATGTGTCATTGGAAATATCTCATTGAGGCGTCATTTGAAAACGTCTTATGGAGTCATCATTGGAATTGTCTCAGATGCGTCATTGGAAATGTCTTATTGAAAAGTCAATAGATATGTCTCCAAAGTCGTCATTGGAAATGTATCATAGAACGATTTCAATGAGATGTTACTTAGTCAATGTAATCGGGAAATATTGACAATATTTTTGTATTTTGGAAATTCCTCCCGTTTAGTTGCCCCAACAGAAATGAATGGCATTTTACATCGCATTATTTCGAACACGTTACTTTGCATAATATTGGTTTTCTCAACCATGGCAAAACAAACCTAAAAATATAAAACAAAATCATAGGATGTTGGTTTTAAGTTACACAAGTGTTCGGATAAGACGTTCAGTAGAACATTCCCAGATCTGCACGCATATCCCGCACTAGAGAGCAAGCCGTGATCACAGGCTCTGTCTCTAGCTACATTCATGTCGAACTGTTACGATCAAGACAAGCCTAGTAGAAAGGTTCTGTTGCACCTTTGTTACCATCAATTCATCCTTTTGTTATATTATCTACAAAATATCCTAGTTTAACATGATCAGTGATTAACTTTCCAAAAGCATATATGTTCTAGGTCTAGCCTTGTTGCCTATAATCAGGACCAAACAAGATATCAAATTGTTAGATAAGACCAGTGACTGGCATTGTGTTTTTTCCTGAAGCGCTAAAAGCGGTATTCATGCCCACAGCATTTTGTGCCGGCCGCATTGGTTAGTCCATCACATGTGCGTAAACTGAAACAAAGACTTGACGGAAACCAGACTCCCAGCCAAAGAAAGCAATGGTTTCCAATTTGTTAATAAAATCAGAGATAATTTCTATAAGGCTGTGGATCAGATAAACGGTTACTTTGTTTTTTGTCTGTGTTTTTCGTCTGTTTGGCATTGTTTTCGTCTGTTTTTTTATTCCATCTGTTTGTCTTTGGTTGGGATGTAATGCCATGTTCAACAATAATGCACTCATATCAATTAAGACCGTTGACCTAAGCAGGCAACCGTTGAACCAACAGCACGCTATTCTTTCCAAGCAAGAGAATGCGTTACAATAAAGACATTTGTTAAGTTGTGCAAGATGATTAAAACATATCATTTTGATTTAACCCTTTCCCAAACAACACATTTTCGACTGTCCCAAATTGAAAGAGTTTTCAGATGACATTTAAAAATGTGATGAAATTGGATAATAATCTTCTGATAGGGCAGAACACCTTGTGTGAAAAGGAAAAATTGCTCGTTACGAGCAATTTCTCCTTTTCCCAGTTTTCTAAAGTCGTCTGCAACAAAATGGTCAAATGTCGTTATTGTTTGGGAAAGGGTTAATAGAACACCAGAACGAATGCTGTGAGATATGGGGGGTGGTGGTTGGGGTGGGGGGGGGGGATTTGCTCAAACTCAGAATCTATGTATACCACGTTAAACACATCATCATATTAGTGATCGATAATTTGATGAGAAGCATTACTGTTAGCTATTTATAGTAGCATCGACGCCGAGTCCAAGTACCGTGTCATGGGAGTGTGTTCAGATGATGGTACATGTATATTGCCCAGGAAGGAAGGCCAAGGGCATTGCAATCAAACTACATGTATATCGAATGATACATTTACCACATATATGGTTGGTGTTTAATGACGTATCAACAACTTTTCAGTTATGCAACAGCTTTCCTGGAAGCACCAGTACTAGGCTAGGACTCTGGTGACGAGCCAAAGGTCACTCCAACGAAACAAGAGATGTCGCTGGGGCTCGAACCCGAGTTCTTAGTTCCGACACCATAACCACTGTGCCATGCAGGACCCCTTTTACCATATGTAAATAAGTCATCACTGATGTTGCTATTTCAATGAAAAATATCATATGGAATTTTGTAACAGGTCAAATTCTAATGGAACAGCAAGCATGAACGTTAATAGAAATAACTCACTAAGGTCATATCTGCCTTTTGTCATGGTGGTTTCTAAAATGATGGACTGAAGGCGTGTCAAAACAAGTATAAAAGATACAAGATTCCGGTTCTACTGATTTCACACTTATTATTTTTGGGGATGAATAAAAACAAGACAAAGTACAAGTGAGGTATGGTGATTTAATTACTACAAAAAAGGAAAATATTTGACTACATTTCATTGCTTTAGTTATAAAAAAACCCCATCATTTCATGCTTATATAAGTAACTATCACACTTCATGCTTTTTAACTGTTTGGACCCTTCTTTAAACAAAGCATGGAAGACCTTGTGACAGCCTCACTGCCAATGCGTCTGAAAATGAATCAATCCAGTGGGTATGTAAAGTAAACCTCAAAAAGTCTCAAAGGGTTACAACAGAAAAAAATGTTCTTTCAAAGAACTATAAAGTTTCACAGGACTCTTAACCCATTACCAAACAATAATGACATTCAACCAGTTTGTGGCAGAAGACTCTGGAAAACATTGTGGGAAATTGTTCATAGCAATTTCTCCTTATCCCACAATGTTTTCTGTCCTATCAGAGGATTTTCCTTCAATTTCATCACATTTTGAAATGTCTTCAGCAAACTCTTTCAATTTGGGACAAACAAATTTAACGTTTGTTCTGTAACTGTACCTGCAAATAAATCAATTTAGGGGCATGAAAAGTAAACTTTAAAAAGTTTCAAAGGGTTACAACAGAAAAGAATGGTCTTTCAAAGAACTATAAAGTTTCAAAAGACTCTTAAAATACTAACTTGTTATGGGTCTAGTATTTGGGGGATATGTCAATCACTGTTTGTATAAAATACTATAAAGCATATAGGCTTAAGAATATAGTTTATAAATTAATACAATACCTCAGGGTATAGCATGGGTGACCACACAGCTGTACGTAGTGCTTTAAATGCAAGTGAAAAGCAACATTTGAACATCGTTATTACTGCAGCATCTCTATATTGACATGCCAAGCAAGTAAAAAAAGTTCTAGATTAGTAAAATAATTGCCCGCTCTTCGCCTCAACAATGCATCACCATTGACATGAATAAATCCTTATATAAGCTCATTGTTTATTCAACGCTCTGGGCATTTTGTAATAATAAGATTGATTCAATCTATAACAAAACAAAAATACATTTTAAGCATAAAGTATAAAAAAGACTGACATCTTTGAACAAACACTTTTTTCTATACAAACAAATAATATTGTTCATGTCTCTTGCTTGCCTGATTTCACTTACTATTTTCCTATTTTGTTCGAATTTTTCAAGATTCTAGTAAATACCACCAACCTTGTCTTTACATCAGGGATTAACATGGAAAATACATCTAATGTATACAACCGTAGTCTTACGTATTATCTTTGCAGATTTTAAGGGGCAAGAAAAGTGAATGTAAACTGTTTTATACACACACCATTATTGCATTTTACTAAACAACTTACCAAAAATATTTGCAGAATTCAAAACTGATATACATGGATAAAATCTTAAACTGAAGTACAATATTTGTAATGTGACATATTATTGAAAGCCCCTCGGAGGGACGATTCCAATGATGTGTTACTTTGCAATATTGCTTGTACCTCTCTGTAGAAATAATAGGTTATGTTGTTTTGAACTTGCACACATCTTTAGCAGAATATGTTCATTAAAACGCTACCAATGTACATTGTTTAACAAAATACAATCCTATAACAAGCACTTTGATAAGCATTTACATTGTGATAATAACTTTTGTGACATTTATCTGAACCAAAAACAAACTAAGCCAATCAGCAAAGCTGAGATATGATGACACAAATTGGTTATTTTTTTCTTCCAAATAACATCTTTGGAAACAATAACAGTTTGGCAAAGACATACAATGGTTAAAGACAGAAACACCATATCTTTACAAATGACATTTTGTTTCAGAATTGTAAGAAACGAAACCCTTGTTATACATATATTTCAGTTTCATACTGTGCAGAATATTTCTTTTGTAAAACCAGTTTAAGGTGAAATCTATAAGATTGTACGTACATGTATAGTTAAAACACTTTGAAGAGGTGTCTTATCATTATTTGGATACCATTTCAGACAATAAGACCAATTGTGCACTTGATATATCTACTAAACCACACATACACTGCCTATGACTCGAAAGTTTCTTCGTTAATCTCCAAATAATTGCACTGAAGTCACCCAATATGAGCTTGTATCACTAAGTATCATAGGATTATAGATACAAAACATTTCTCTACATTTCGAGGGTTCAATGCAAGACTATGGTCAGTGCTTCATAAACATGAAGCACTTACTATAGTCTTGCATTGAACCCTCGATATTTTCTTCTAATTCACAACACTTAGTAGTGAGCAATGATGTAAAGTGAGGCACAACCTGGGAAGCTGAAAGAAATCTACATAACCATTATGTCAGTGTTAACCCGTTCCCAAACAACAAATTTTTGACTGTCCCAAATTGAAAGAGTTTGCAGACGACATTTCAAAATGTGATGAAATTGAAAAATAATCTTCTGATAAGGCAGAAAACATTGTGGGAAAAGGAAAAATTGCTTGTTACCAGCAATTTCTCCTTTTCCCACAATTTTTTCTAAAGTCGTCTGCAACAAAGTGGTCAAATGTCGTTATTGTTTGGGAAAGGGTTTAACATCCTTCACATATTTCCATACATTTGGCTTTTATCTGTAAATATTTACATGTATTTGCAACAACAGTAATAAAAGAACTGACCGTACAATGAATCACACTCAAATGAGTCAAAATATTTTTCAAGTAACTTACTAACCTTTTTCTCCCATTTGGGACTATTTAGTTTGTTTCTATTGAAAGTAATGGTAGACAACAATAATTACAAATTTACAGCTTACAAGGAAGATCTCTTTCTTGAAAAGAGTTATTGTCTGCTAAAAGTATGTTAAAAACCGCTATTTATAAAGTGTAAGAAGCAGCCAAAATCTAGGGAACTGCATGAAAAGAAACCAGTTTAAGTTGAAATTTAAAGGAATGATAAAGTATACAATACAAATATGCACAATTATGGTTTGTTTTTTTCATATGCTTGTAATATACTATAGACATAAAGAAAAATGTTTTCTGCAAAAACAAAAGGTTATTTGGTAGTTAACAATGACCCTTTAATTACAAAGGAGTGCAAAGCTAGGTAAATGAGTCTTGTAAAAAACACACCCATCCAATCTCTGAAGAGTGACACCCATATATTGATGGATGTCTGATGCCTTCATAGCGAAGTCTGAACGCGTATCAACCTACATCACATCACAAAAAATATAAGAATTACAGAAATAGTGTTACAAAAACTACTGTGTACCAGTATTCAAACAACAATTCATTATAACAGTTTGGCTTTGAATTGATAATACTTTTTGGTCATTTCCTCTGTAGCCATTCATGCCAAGCCTTCAACTTGTTAGCTACTATCTGATTCATTAAATATTAGCACTAACATGTAATAACGCTAAATTAAAAAAAAAAAATGTATAATAATTTCGAGTAGAAAATTTGGCTTTGACAGAAGACATTGCTCCATAAGAATTCCTCTTTAATACATTATTGTTAGAAATTCAATGATAGAATTGTAAATCAAGATGGCTAATGAGAAATTGGTTCAACCAATAAAAATCATTTCCCAATTTTCATAAACCTACAACGGAGACCAAAGAAACGTTTAGAGACAAAATGTGTATAGTTTTTGTTATAAAATAAATTCCTTATATCACAATGTTTTCATCTCAAGTTTAAGAAGCATATGTCAGTTTTAAAAATTTGCAGCTGTCTGTATATATTCATTTAGTTAGCAATCACAGTATTAAATAGAAGGTCTTTTGAATGACTGAATGAAATGAAAATGCAATAAAGACAACACTGATGCACTTCAAATTTACAAATACACCCTTGTTCATTTTCACATACAATTAAAACACTCTCACTACAAAGATTTTAACAAAGTACAAACAATAATGTGTTCATTGCAGAAGCTTGTTTACGATTACTCACAAGGATAAGTTGATCCAATCCTCTTAGACTTGCTGTAGCTTGGTGCATTTGACAAAGCCTTACATCTGGGGTTCAATGCAAGACTAAAGTAAGTGCTTCACAGTTGTGAAGCTCTTACCATATTCTTGCATTGAACCCTTGATATACTGACATACTAGGAGCTACAAATAAGGGAAGTCTTCATTTGCTTCCAGTCTTTTCCAACAGTACAATTGACACACTTAATTGCTTTACATCGATTGTGACGGAAGCTTGAAGCTTGTTCAATTTACTCTTGATGACTGCTTCCTGGATACTAAACCAGTACTTGCCCTTATTTGTGGGTAAGTACCAGCAATCTTCACCGCACCCATTGGGGATCGAACCCAGGACCCTCTGTACAAGAGGTCGATGCTCTACCACTGTATGCCCACTAGAACAAGGTTTGTTAATAAGTTTCAAATGATGTTCTTTCATCAATAAAAACACTTTGTATGACACCTTCCCTTATTTGCATCTCTCCTAAACAATACATGTATACGGTAAATATGAACATAATTATGTGTATCAAAGAAACTTAATCACTTACATTATGTGTTTATATAATATATGTCACATTTATAGAAAAAAATCACATGTATACACAAATACATTTTATTCACATAGAAATAAGTAAATCACAAATATACATACACATATGCCAGAGACATAATTCTATGTTGCGCCCAATTTCAGGTCAATATACAATTGTGTATTATGGCAAAATCAGGCTCAATAAAAACAATTATTTCAGGCCCCTGTGTATGGGTTTGTATGTATGTGTCATAGTAAAGGAATGACACATGTGTATAAATGTGTCTGACACATGTGTATAAATGTGTCTGACACATGTGTATAAAAGTGTCTGACACATGTGTATAAGTGTGTCATATTAAGTAAGAACTAACACATTGGTATGTAAAGTTTATGCAGGAATCACACACAATCCTCCATCGACATTAGTAATGGATTCACATACTCAAAACCATCAAACTCGGACTGGTCAATCTTGTCTATAACTTTCCTGAAAAATACCAAAAAAAATATTGTAATTGGTTTGGAGAAAACGCTATAAATACATTCTCCCTTTCATGTGTAAAATGGCTCCTAATGGCTTTCTATTTATAAATGTTATTTGCTAAAGAAGCATTTAAAGAGATCTGTTTAATGGAAAATGTGTTTGACAACATTAGTCTGGATTATGTTAAATTCCTTCTACATTGAACTTGTTCAATAATGACAGAAGACAACAAATGAACTAATTGTGACTTCCTTGGAAAATTCATCTTTGGTCATAATGATTATAGATGTAATAGTATTTTTTGAGATTCTTTATTAAAAGTTTTCTCTCTTCGATAATTAGTTATGGTGTCTACAGTTAATTACCTTAGACAGGGGAAATGATCAAAATATGTTTGAAACCTAGTTAGCATTTTACCAAATGATTTTGGGAAAACATTTGTGTGAATATATAGTAAAGCAATAAAATAAAGTAACAAAAACAACAGACTTACTGGTCATCAGGGGTAAGCTGAACGGGCTCATTAGTAAATGCAGGGTCAAAATGTTCTAAGTCTCTCTCTCCCCTCAGCTGAGGCTTATAGGGTGGAGAAATCTGTTTGTTTTGTAGCATATCCCAGTCTATAGAGCGGAAAAACGCATGAGACTGGATGTCAGAGAACCCAGACTGGGGATGACAGCCGAGGCGCTCTTTTTGATTCTGAAAATAACATACACCGGATATAAATAAAACAAACATGAAAATATGGGAATTAATTTCATTAAATTCAATATCAATTATCAGAGATAATCTCATTCATCATACGTAATCAAATTCAAAGGGCTTGCATCCCTTGCCATGTATGATTTTATGATCCTAGCTTATATGTAATATTTTGAAGCGGTTGTATTTTTTTTCTTGGTAAAATTTGATGCCTACTGATACTTTGAATTTTAACCAGTCACAAATTCATATATACATTGGGGAATGGTGCTAAGAATTATCATAAAGTTTTATTTGGTTGTATGTTGTATAAGTCCTGTAGTTTAAAAAATAAGGAAGGAAAGATCGCTTCAATAAATCTTATTTGAAGTTTCTAAAGAAAACTTGTTCCTTGTTTATTATTTAATGGTAGGAAAATCAACATTATCTAGGAGCATTATGACAATGTAGACCAAGCCTAAAAGTGTCTACCCCTGATGGTCACCAAACAGACACTAACAACCTTCTCTGAGATCTTTTGATTAATCATTTTTATGAAATATTCTTATTACAAAAAAATATTCCAATCAAAACCAAATCGAGAGCAATAATATGGTTTAATTCTAATTCCCTATATCAAATTGTTATTAAAAAACGCAGTCCTCATGCCTTACCTTGTTCAGAAAGCCTTTCAACACAGAGGCAGCTTTCACTGATAAAGATCTCGGGATTCGGATCGTCTTCTCTAGAATAACTGTAAAACACAGCAAACCATCATTACATTCTGCCCTGATCTCTTACAAAATGTATTGGAATTCATACAAAAGCACACAAGGAAAAACTGTCAGTGGATAACATGCTGAATTTAATAGTCTCACTCCATTTAACAACTCATACATCGGATGAATCTAGCAGATACACGGTAAAAATGTTATTACTTTTTCTTTTCTTATCATTTTTGTCTGCTTAAACAGTAAAGTATTAACTGTCTTTTTCTGTTGGAAACAAGAGGGAACTAAAATAAATCCAAGAGAACTTTATCCAAACTATTCATTTATCTAATAAATTGTATATATGGGGTTTTAACATTGCATCAACTTTATTTCAGTGTTGTTGCTATGCCCCACTCTAATGATGGAGAAATACCCCATCCAAATGCAGTAACAGGGATTTGAACCCAAGCTGAGAGGGGCCATGTGATTGCAACTTCAGAACTCTAACCCCTAGGCCACTGAGGCCCCCAATCTCTATCAAAGTAAATGTCATGAAGTTAGATGGAAAAGAAAATAAGTTAACACCTGATTTAGTCCAAAACACCACTTACTTTGGAATAGATAATCCTCTGTGTTTTGATCAGGGTTCTCTGCCCCTCCAACCACATCAAACGGGGACCGGCCGGCCAACATCTCAAACATCAACACACCTAGGGCCCACCAATCAACGCTGTAGTCTACAACATAACAGTTAAATACATGAAACAGACATTTTTTTCTAACTTAAATTACCCATACAGATTGCTGTGCATGAAAATCAATAATTGGTGAGATTGACTAACAAACTTTGAATTGCCCACAAATGCTGTTATTTTTGACCAATTACAAAATTTCAGGGAATAATTCAACAGATTTACACTTTTGCTTAAACTAACTGTTAGAAATATCCTTTCAAAATATGACAAAAAAACAACAACAGATAGCCCTCCTCAAAAGCAGCGTCTTCCCTCAAAAGAGTCCCTTTCAAGATTAATCGAAGAAACTTCGATTTTCATTACCTACCATTCTCCAATTAAGATGGATGCAATTTCAATTCATCAAGAATCTTTTAATCGTAAATATTTCTTTAAAACAAAGCACAACTATTAAATTCAATTAAAGCTAAGTGTGGCACACTTGACTGATATTAAAACATTTTGAAAGCATTGTAATACTATTTCAATAATGTATTTTTCATTAATATCTGATGAACGAACAACTAGAAGAGGTCAAAATCAGAGAAAGGGATTTACCTTTCTCGTGACTGCTACTTACAAAATTTATAAAATATATGAATGGTTCTTTTTGATAATCAACATTTGAAGGCTTAAGCCAAAGACACATAACATATTCATTTGTTTTACTAATGGTGTCCATGAAAAATGTACATGTTTATGTGTTCAAATAAAAAAATGAAAAGATCTCTTTATAAATTGCTAAACACTTAAATGATTTCTGTTAGTTTGCAGCAATTCACAACTTATCGCAAATATCCAGCTAATACTGCCTAAATGCCTTTAATAAATTAATACCATTGTTACAAAACTTTGAAAAGGAGAACTTTTTCAGGATAAACATGTTTACTTTGTTCAGATCCAAAGTCATAAAATGCAATTAGGTTTAGAAATTATGGAAAAAGTGAGTTTCGTAACAATCATAAAGCTAAACTTCCGTGAACTAGAGAATTCAAAATTCATAGAAAATATAATTCAATCAATGTTCAATAAATAAAAAGTCTAGTTTTTATTTCATTATGTGAAAAAACAGAGGAAAAAATAGCAAGATGCAATTCAAACCAAATTGACCTAGGCCTAACAAACAAGAAAGTAATGAATCGAGTTAATAGCAGGATGGGTTCATATCAATCTTTGTCCAAGTAAAACCTAACATTGAGTGACATATTCTTCCTGACCCCAGTCATTCATTCATTCATATATGTTGCACATCTACAGAATATAGCTAAGAAAAGATGTTGAAATTAGCAACAAAAAATAATCAAGTTTCTTTGGAGTGGATGAGCATTAAGAGAGTTCAATGCAAATCTATAGTAAGTGCTTCATAAACATGAAGCACTTACTATAGTTTTGCATTGAACCCTTGATTTAAATGATTTTTTTAAGTAACCTCCAGCCATGTATTCATGGGGAAAACTTTGTGACAAAGTAGAAAAAAGTTAAATGGTTATTTACAGGCATGATTTCTCAGGAGGAGCAGTAAAGGGGTATAGAGTAAATAAAGGAAAATAATTTTGTGATTGGGCTAAAATGGAAGCAATAGTAGACAGTCTTTGGATTCTTGATACAATGTGGGGGATCTCTTAAGAGGCAAAAGCTTTACCAGTCAAATGTCCAGTGCTATAATATATAGTAAAGCCTTAACAAAAGTGAAGCGTTTATCAGTCTTGTACTGAACCCTCTAGTGTTATATAAATAAAAACTTGAATGTGCTATTCCCATTAACCCATTACCAAACAGTAACGACATTTTACCACTTTGTTGCAGACGACTCTGGAAAACACTGTGGGAAAAGGAGAAATTGCTCATAATGAGCAAATTCTCCTTTTTCCAGTATGTTTTCTACACTATTAGAAAATGACATTCCAATTTCATCACATTTTGAAATTTCGTCTGCAAACTCATTCAATTTGGGACAGTCAAAACAATTTGCGTTTGCTAAAGGGTTAAGTAAGATATCCTCATCAAGTAATATAAAGAGAAAGAAAGAGAAATGTTTATCTACTAGCCAATCAAACAAATCTATCCATAGTATATATATGTATATAAAGGCAAATGCTCTGGGGGAACACAATGGCATTCATTGTAGGTTAAGGTGTGCTGGTCATTTGTAAAAATGATGAATATGCACATTTCCTTGAAAATTGTCTTAAGGTCTGATTAACCCTTACCAAACATCAATTTTTAGACTGTCCCAAATTGAAAGAGTTTGTAGACTACATTTCAAAATGTGATGATATTGAAAAATAATCTTACAGGGCAGAAAAAAATGTGGGAAAAAGATAAATTGCTCTTAAAGAGCAATTTCTCCTTTTCCCACAATGTTTTCCAGTCGTCTGCAACAAACTAGTCAAATGTAATTATTGTTTGGTAATGTGTTAAAAGGTGCTTGTTCACAGATGTGAGAAAAGTTGGAAGCTAAAATTAAAAATTAATTTCTGTAAAACTGCACAGCAGCTATATTGTTATTACGATACACACTGAAGAATATTCATTGGAAGCAAAAATAGTTTTTTAAAGTCTGTGTACATCGAATTATCATGTGTTCAAATCCATAAGCATGACATCCCTTTCAATTTTTTTTTTATATGGGTTTTACATCACATCAACATTATTTCAGTTATGTAGCGATGCCCGACTCTTAATGATGGAGGAAGACCCCATACTCAACTGCCCACAAGGGCTGGTCAAGGCGGGTAGAACCATCGGCATTCCGTAAGTCAGTCGGGAGACTGCCTCTCATGAAAATCCATATCCCTCTCAGGATTTGAACTCACGTGGAGAGGGGCCATGTGATTTCAAGTTCTGTTCTCTAACCACTAGGCCACAGAGGCCCCTACATCGCTTTCAAGTTCTTATGCATAATTATTAACTGTGCATACTGTGAACCCTCGTTTATCCGGACACCGATTATCCGGATGTCTCGCAATCCGAACAAAATTGTAAGGGAACGGAATTATTGGACCAGTTTATTGCAGACGACTTTTGAAAACATTGTGGGTAAAGGAGAAATTGCTCGTGACGAGCAATTTCTCCTTTTCCCACAATGTTTTCTGCCATATCAGAAGATTATCTTTGAATTTCATCACGTTTCGATATGTCTTCTGCAAACTCTTTCAATTTGGGACGGTCGACAATTTGGCGTTTGCTAAAGCTATACACCGCTCATACAGACCGTTTATGTCTTAATGTGAATAAGAACATGCTCTGCTTCATTAGTCCGGATTATTCGGTAAACCGGACATTTTGTTGGGAACGGACGTGTTCGGATAAACAAGGGTTCACTGTACTTAGATGAATTGACCCTACCTGAATTGGTTATGCTTTCACAATAGCTGTTTTTAATTGTATATCAAACAACAATACACAGCCTATATTGTCATTTTCTCTTCTACGAACAAGAACCTTTAGGTGGTGAATAGGAAACACTTAAGCTCTAACAATGGCTTTCAGCATATATCTCCTGTATAAGGATAGTAACAGATTTTCTTTGTCACAATCATTGTTTTAAAGAGTTTACTTTACATGACACCAGTAGAACTGGAGAAATCAATACAAGTACAACACTTCTCAGAAACACTTGATTTTAGAAACAGATGAGATTGTTATCTTATTCAAGGTTAAACAAAGCATCCCAAATCAGCATATTTGGCTTTTGAATGCCTTCTATTCAAAAGCAGTCATAGCCTGAGCATAATCATTTACTAATTAGCCAATTTCATTCTTTCTTTAAATTTCTGGTACAAACCTTTGCCATAATCATTGAAAACGTTACAACAACAAGATATATTGTTTTTCCAACTATTTTACAAGTAATTATTCAGTTTCTTGTTAGCAAATAATGTAGGAACTAACGATATTTTTGTTTTATTGCTGCTTTAAATTGCATAATGCTTCAAAAATAAGAAAATCTGCCATTCTGGTTTCGCATCCTCAAAATTTTAGGGTAGGTTTGTTAGGAATTTTTTTTTTTTTTTTATTTTCTTTATATAATTATAGGGTATATACATGTATGCAGATTATTTTTTACAACCTTCATTTTTTTTATATTTTTGTTTGCTTGTTCAAAAACTTTAGGGTCGGGGAGAAAGAAATATGGACAATAGGGAAATTAGAAACACAGGTATTCTTTTTAGACCTAAACAATTTATCAGTTATATTGCATTGCCTGACTCATGTTGTAGGAGGACCTATTACTCCAGTCAAAATGGGTAGTCATCCCATAGAAGCCTAACTCTTATGAAGGTCAAATCTACATCTTATATGATTTTAACCAACATAGAGAGGGGCTATAAGATTTAAAGTTGAGTACACTGACCTCTATGCCACCAAGGCCCCTATATCAACTGATAGGAGAAGGCCCAAATACTAACTGTTAAGAGGATGGCTTTGGTAAATGGTTTGGATATTGCAGCTCTCACCACTAGGCCTTTTCAAGGCACATTAATAATTACATGTACTTCTCTTGCTGGCCAAATTAGGCATACTGTTAATTTCTGATACCAATCAGGAGACAAGGTAAATATTAAAGTCAGTTTGGTCGGATGTACAAGTTGATTAATATTTACAATCACCACACCATGCTCAAAATGCACCATTTTGCATTCACATTTCATCAAATGCCCATTAAAACTACTTTAAATATTGCCATGCTGGAATTATGCCTTCATTTCAAGCTGATAGGTGACGATAGGACATTGTCAAATTTTTGTATGTATGGTGTTAAATTTCACATCAACAGTTTTTCTGTTTCATTAACAGCTATCCTGGACACACCAGTACTAGGGCTCTGAAACTTGCTTAAGAACACTCCTACAAAGCCAGAAATGTTGGTGGGGCTCAAACCTGGGACTCCATAGGTCCCAGTCCCAGACCCTGGATATTGTCAAAGGCAACATCATCCATTGACAAGGCTTTTATGAAACACAGCTTCAACTGTCTTTCCATTTGTATAATGGTCTAAAATCCAAAATTTTGAAGGATATATGAATGACATGTCCTATGGATGTTACATGATGGATAATCTATTTGACAACTTTAGTCAAAATCACGATATCATAATTATATACTATATATCATCATTACCGCCACACTAATAAATAAAACAATCTCTACATAAATAACATCTTCATTTCTTTCATCACACCCTACAGTTACTGGCAAAAAATAAAACCACAAACAAGATTCATGGAAGTGCAGGGGTATTTGTGTCTGCTTAAATAACATAGCAACAATGGAAAGCAGGGACACAAACACAATGTCAGGTGGTCAAGGCAACCCTAAAACTGCAGGAAATTTCACATATAAAACGGATCAATGCTTATTTTTCTGAATTTCATCTTTCATTTGCATTCAAGAAATGCTTTAATTCTGATAAAACAATGAAATGAGAGATTAGAAGCTAATTTTTCAAGCTTTTGGATTTCAAACACACCCACTACTTATCAACTGTTTTTCAATACAAGCCAGTCTTAAACCTTTACCATACGCAAAATATTTAACTGTCTCAAATTGGAAGAGTTTGCAAACATTTCAAAATGTGATGGAATTGAAAAACATTCTGATAGGGCAGAAGACATTGTGGGAAAAAGAGAAAGTGCTCGTTTAGAGCAATTTCTCCTTTTCCCACAATGTTTTCCAGAATCTCTGCAACAACCTGGTTAAATGTTGTTATTGTTTGGTTATTGGTTAAATGTGTAATAGTAAAGAAAAATAACACAATCCTATTCTCTTATATACTTCTGTTGCCATGACCACACATGACCTTGACCTAGCAATCAGATACCATAATCTTCCCCTCGGAGAACCTCTGGTGCAATATAGTTAGGTGTCCCACAAAAAGTGTTGGTCATGTCTCCGGGCCAGAGATTTTCCTGTGTTTAAAAACCATTACACATCATCTTATATCAACTAACATAACATAGAACACCTGTAAGAAAAAAACATGTGTGCTTCTGTTGTGGCTTAGAATGCTAATTTTGGTGTTGTTTTGATGCGTTCACAAACAAAATCTTTATCATGATTAACGTTTTACACTTATACAGAAAATAACTTCAAGAAAAAAGGTTAGGGGAAAACCTTCAAATGAGAAATATCCGACTACAACCTGTTGCCAATACCCTTCATGAAGTTAACCAATTTCATAGTTCTTTTCAATTTTATAGAGGTTTGCTCAAGATTTATACACGGCAATCTCTAAACTTTGCAGGTTAAAGAAACATTTTGAAAACTTTTGACATAGAGAGGTTGTAATCAAATAGGAAAGAATGATTGTTATTTTCCAAAAGTCATAAGTGAAAAACGCTGTGGTGACTGTTTTGCTTAATTTTGTTAATTTTCTGTTAAATTAATAACCAAACATTCCATCCAAATATCAAATGACAAATTGTATACTTGCAAAAAAATCCAGTAATTATCGACAAATCCTTGATTTAAAAAAAAAAGTGTAAAAAATGCAATTAATTGGATGTGTAAATACCAATATATATACTTTTTCTGTGTAGAGCATTCATGCATTGATCAAACTTCACATTAATATGCTTTGATGTATTGAGCATGTGAACATACAGGTAAATTAATATCAGCACAAAATAGAAAGGCTCAACTTTCATAGTTTATAAATATACAAATAAAGAACAAACTAATCGCATTCACCTTTCTTTCCTTCAAACTTTAGGGCGCGCTAAATGACCTTAGCTGTCGATGCACCTTAAAACGTCATTCATTCATTCAAACTTTAGAGATTTTTGACCTTACAGCCAGGTATAGAGTGTTCACTGTAATTGCTTCTGATAAGCTTTGAATTCGACATATAAGTGGCAAAAGAAAATGATTGTTAAATGATTAATTCAGATATGGAAAAACAAACACCAGAAGCACACATTGTTTTTAGTAATAAATATTATATTTGTAGCTGCAAAAGGAATACAACTTTGTTTCTTTAAACTTCATTTGGCAAGACATCCTTTAATTTCTTATAGCTTTCTAAAATTGTTTTCTTTAAGTGTTAGAATTAAAATTAAAAAAAAGGCTAAACCAGGAGGTACCATCTGCAATGGTCGGCCATTCAAGCACTCTCTTTGAAAACATTCTAGAGCACTTTCCAATCAAGGAATCAGTCCCAGTTAAAACTGTACATAAAATAACCTATTGAACAGCAGACTCTCCTGTTTTGACAAGTCAATTAGGAATTGCATTTCAGTAAATTAGAAAAATAAAATGCTTCATACATGATGTCATGCAAGTCAACTAGGAATTGCATTTCAGTAAATTAGAAAAATAAAATGCTTCATACATGATGTCATGCAAGTCAACTAGGAATTGCATTTCAGTAAATTAGAAAAATAAAATGCTTCATACATGATGTCATGCCAGCCCTAAGATAATTGAGGGTTGTATTCCTTATACAGTACAAACTGTAATGATATACATAGTAATATATATGACCATATTCCTGATTACTTTTTCCAGTGTATGTCTAAAGCTTTTAGTTAAATAGAGAAATGAATAAGTTTTTTCCGCAGATGCCATTTGAAAAGCTGAGAATTCACAAATCTTCTCATGATTGATTATGCATTTCTTAACAGCTATTTTTTTCATTTCATAAATTTCTAACAGACAGGAAACTACTTCCTAGCATAAATCAAATATAAAAGCCATTTTTTCGTGACAGCTTCCAGTGTCGATTTTTAAGTGGTTCCTCAAGAAAATTTGAAAAAAAAGTCAGTCTTAAAGAGCAACCAGGTCTACTTTAATCAATACTTTCCCTCTCTCTTATCTTGTAAAAACCAAGCTACATGTTTCAAACATTTTCTAATTAAAGACCCAAGTCTTCTAACTGTGGTGACAGAGATAACAAATAGGATTGCATCCTGCACACCTACATGTAATATTATAAAGAATATTGAGTCAGGAATATGCTCATATAAACCCTGGAATAACAAATCTATATCAACGACCTTGACCTTAACTGACCTTAAAAGGTCGTTACTAATTGACCTACCATAATCTTCACCCCGCAGAATTTCTGGTGCAATATAATTCGGGGTTCCACAAAAAGTGCTTGTTGAATCTCCAGGCCACAAATTTTCCTGTTTTATTGAAAAAGATGACAATTATCATGTTTATATAACCCCATATTTGATTTATCAATCATCAGTCTGAGTTTCAAAAGATCTTTTCAGTCCAAACTTTAAAAGGGGTAGAAATCTAGGTAAAAGTTTGATGTATCGATTTCTTCTTATGTCACATATGTTTCACAAACTATTTTTTAATGTGTAAATTTATATGACATTAAGGATCACTTTGTTAAAGTCAAATTTACAAGCAACGTTAGAAGAAATTCAAACATCATTCAAACTTTGAATCATGCCCTTTAAAAAACGGTTTCATTACAGTTAAATTCATTCAAATATTTAAGACAAGAGTCAAGCATAAAAACAGATGACAAATTTTATGTTAATAAGAGCAAAATTGTCTTTTCCAATGTGATAAATGGATTGTTTTATTGTGACAACAAGAGAGATTGCTTTAAGATTTCCTACTACTTTCAAATTTCTTAATTTGTCATAACAATGCTGTTTAATAAGTCACTATCACTATGCTTATGGAATATCTGTCATGCATCATGACAGAATATAAGAATGGAATAACATCGGCCTCTAAACTCAGTACACATAGATTTGTATTTCAGTATTTCAGATCACATTAAATTTTTGTTTTTCATATTATGATGCCAAATGCATAAACTGTAAAGGAGCATGTCACGCTAACTACACATTAACCCTTTTTAGTGATCGAACCAACTTCCTCATGTTTATGCAAACAGGTTAGATCCAGGCCAGCCGCCCAAAATAATGGTGATTGGCCTTTGATCTAACCTGTTTGCTACTCTGAGTATCTTTCTTCATCAAAATTAAGGTGATATTTAAGGTTTTGGAAAGCAGGTGACATAAAAATCTACTTTTTGAAAAATACCCAGCATTCTAAGGGTTAAGTCTAGTCAGGAATAACAATTGGCATTCAATTAGTCAGCGAGGAGACTATGTCTTAGTATAAGTAATATCAAAATCTACCACTGCTGTGATTTGAGCATTATTAGATATAAAATTGATTTGAACCCATGCAGAGAGGACATGGGTCCAGGTGTAGAGTATTGGCCTCTGGACATGACGATCATGGGTTTAAAACCTGTGAAAAGTGGGTTCCCCCTTGGGACCTTTCATTAATCCACATTCATGTAGAGTTCTGGTATTGATCCAGGAAGCAGAACCAAAGTGATTTATTGAAGCTGTAAGAGATCTTCACAATGAATGTAAAATAAATTAAGTTAGTAAGTTGCAGAGAGGGGCCATGAGTTTTGAAGTTCTAAACTCTGACTATTAAGCCATGTTGGCCCAAGACAATATTGAAAAAGCTTGGCCTTCCACTGCTTATTAGACTTGATAAGATGTTATTCCATTTGATTTGATGGATTTATTATGATGGCATCAGTAACATAACAATGATACATTCACTCCCTGGACTCTAGCTGAACAGGTGAAGTTATCATACAAAACATACACAAGGCATATAAGATACTATCAAGTCCTTACTTATTTATAAGGGTTTTACATCACATCAACATTATTTCAGTTATCTTGCCATGCACGACTCTTAGTGATGGAGGAAGATAGCATTCTCAATTGCACATTAGGGCTGGTCAAACCAAGTAGAACAATTGGCATTCCTTAAGTCAGTTGGGAGACTGCCTCTCATGAAAATACATATCCTTCACCTGGATTTGAACCCACGCAGAGAGGGGCCGTGTGATTTCAAGTTCTGGTCTCTAACCAGTAGGCCATTACTATCGACTGGTGTTTTAAATCTTTTTGCCTAACACAGTGAAATTGGAACAAGCCTGCAGCTGACCATATTTGCAGACATTTTGAATAAGATATCATGTGATAATAACTCATTTCTTCAATCTTTCAAATAAATTATTCAATAGTAAGTCTTATTAACAATATTCAGATTTGATGCCTAGAATTGGTAGAATTTTACCCCTTTCCTGACAAATGTAATGTCTAAACTATAGAATTGTCTTGAAGGTTTAGTAACACCAAAAAGGAGTAAAAGGAATCATTCAATTATAACTATTCATAACAAAATGAACAAGTTTTAGGTAATATCCTTTTTAAACCATACCTTGCACATGCCATAATCTGTCAACTTAATGTGTCCCTCCGAGTCCAGTAACACATTATCTAACTTCAGATCTCTGTACACAATCCCTGAAATAATGAAGAAAATAAATAACCCACAAGGATACCAGTGCGAGGGTTCAGCGCAATAACATAGCAAGTGCTTCACAAACATGAAGCACTTGCTATAGTATTGCGCTGAACCCTCGAGTGTAGAATTCCCAAATTAAGGAAAAATTTTACACATTCAGCTCAAAGAACATAATCCCAGAAATAATAAAACATTTAATAACCCACAATGATCTCAGTAAACAATCCCAAAGTTAATAATACATTAATTACACATTTAGCTTGAAGTACATAATAGGCCACAGTCAACATGTTTTTTCCCCACTGATATGATTTAAAAATCCAACAGCAAAGTTTGAGGTAAACAGATCTTGTAGATAATTTTCTATGCAACACAAACACATGCCCTAAAACTTTACAAGTTGCAACAATTTATGTGGAGGACAGTGGTCCAGGGGTATAGCATTGGCTTCTGGACACGAGGGTCGTGGGTTTGAATCCTGTGAGTAGCAGGATCTGCCTTGCTACGTTTCATTAATCTACATTCTGCCCAAATACTGGTTATGTATCCAGGAAGCAGAATCGAGAGTGATTAATGTAAGTTGTAAGAACTTGTTTCACAATCGATGTAAAATAAATAAGTTTAAACAACTTTTATTTCATCACTTAACATCTATAAATATCCTCATTAAACCGTTAAAAAAATCCAAAACAAATCAACAATATTGAAAAAAACATGTAAGTAACCTTGTGTCAGCATAATGCCCTTTCCGATGACATAGCTTTGAGTTCATACCTCTTTTATGGAGATAATTTAAGGCCAGACAAATCTCTGCGGAATAAAATCTGGCATGCTCTTCAGGAAGTCTTCTCTGTCTCTGCATGTGGAACATCAAGTCTCCCCCATTTACAAACTCTATCACAAAGAACAATCTGGAAGAATAATGAGAGCAGTAAAACATGATCTTGCACTCAATAACAGCCACTCAAAAGTATAGGTAGGGTTTATAGTCAAATATCTTTGCTAGGTATATTCAGGCAACTTTTACAATTACCTACACTATCACTGGGGGATAAAGCGGGCATTTACATATGGCGCAAATGCAGCCACAACACACTGGTTTATCCCTCACATGGGATGCTTTTCTTGCTCAGAAAAGTTCTGATGATCCGGCCAGGATTCAAACCCAGGACCCTTCAATCCCAACCCAGACACCTACCACTCAACCACAGATCCCACAAGCACTCAAGTTTGTTCACTGTGATGTGTGAAATTGTTTTGGGGTTACATTCAAAAATTGACAATTACACAAATTTGTTTATAAATAAAATTGTTCAAGATCAACAAAGTTCTGTTCAGACTGGACATCAAGTATATTATAACTTGTCTACCAGGAAGGTCTATCTTCAACATCTTGATTTGAACATTTTACAGAATGCGCCCAGGGGTGGAATAATCAATTGTCCATGGTTCCTAGCCGGTCCAAAGGCTTTAAGAGACAAGTGAATTTTACTGAAATTTACTATAATCATTTTACGGGCAATTGCAGAAAAAGATTTTGCAGTTATGGACAAGTGAATTAAAATCCAATTTCCCCACCCCAGGTGCCATTGTCAATTTCAAAATGACTGCCCTTTCTTACTGTCTGTTATGTTCTTGTTTCATAGCAATTTTGAGAGTCAGTTTTCAATTTGTTCAAAGCAATAAATTAACATGACAACTTACTGCGTAATATTTTATTTTGTTTTTTCATTTATCCCTAAATTTAAGTTACTAATATCATGCTACTAACCTACTAGGAGTCTGGAAACAGGAATGTAGCCCCACTAAGAAAGGGTAATTTGTGGCAGTTTCGAACACATGTTTCTCTGTTTGGACCCAGTCAATATCCTGTAATATACATGACCATGGAATAACTATAAATACAATGCGACATTATAAAAGTCCTGGAACTGACTTCATGTTAATGCAAATATAGTAAATTGGTGCTGGCCTGTTTTCTAACCTGTTTGCTACTCTGAGTATCTTCCTTCAACAAAATATCAAAAATGTCCCTGAGAGGGACACATGTGGATAGATTGAATGCATAGAATAGAACAGAACTTTATTCAGAACCAAGTATAAACATATACAATAAGGCTAAACCAAAATAATATACTGAGAATGTCAGGATTTGAGAGAGAGAAAGAGAGTAAGAGAGACAGAAAACCAAACAGTAATAATGTCCCCGCCTGAGAGACACATGTGGAGAGATTGAATGTATAGAACAGAACAGAACTTTATTTCAACCCAAGTATAAACATATACAAAATCAATATACTGAGAATGCCAGGATTTGTGAGAGAAAGAGAGACAAAAAAATATATAGCATACCTCATCATCATTTACAAGCTCCTTTTTGATCACTTTCATGGCATAGAGGCGTTTGGACTGCTTCTGTTCTACAAGTATCACCTTGGCATAACTACCGCGCCCGATTACACGGAGAATATTGAAGTCCTCTATCGTCACACCTCTACTCTCACCAGCTGTTGATGCCTGAAAAACATATTTAGGAGATATTCTTAATTGGTATTATGAAAGTTATACATATCAGTATGATATGGCTTAACCCTTAGAATACTGGGTTATTTTCTATAATAGATTTTTGTGCCATCTTCTTTCTAAAACTTTTAATATCTGCTTCATTTTGATGAGGAAAAGATAATCAGAGTAGCAAACAGGTTAGATCACAGGCCAGCCGCCAATTGACTTGGTGGCTTGCCTGGATCTAATTTGTTTGCAAAAGCATAGTCAGTTCCAGCACTATAAGGGTTAAACTTTTGAAATAATAGTAAATGGTCTTATTTTCATCAGAAAGGTTATCAAGAACAAGTATCTCAAAGCAAACTAGCACTTTTTTTTGTAGATAATATACATGTCTTTCACCTGCTTTCCTAGGTTGATATGTCATTGTTTTATCATGCAAGGTCTGCATGTCTTAAGTTCTTAAGGAAGAATATCCATAACCAGCAATTTTTATTCCCGTTCTTTCGTCAGGTTACTTCTCTCGTTTATCTGAAGGGGCCTGAACTATTCAAATTAATGCAAATAGGTCCAGACTAGACTGATGTTAAAAGAGAACGAATGCACAAATCCAACAAAATGAAAAGTTTAGAAATAGAGGATTATGGGTATTTTACCTTAAGGCTATCTTGCTGGGTATCAATTTTGTGTTAGATATCATGACCTCAAACAATAAATAAGTTTGGTAAAAATCAAATTAGGACCAATTGGATGAGAGTTACATCAAATGTCCAACACCATTCAAGAGCCATATTTCTTTAACCCACTACCAAACGACATTTGACCTTATTATCGCAGACGTCTCTGGAAAACATTGTTGTGAAAAGCAATTTTTCCTTTTCCCACAATCTTTTCTGCCCTATCAGAAGATTATTTTCCAATTGATTACAATTTGAAATGTCATCTGCAAACTTTCAATTTGGGACAGTCAAAAATGTGGCGTTTGCTAAAGGGTAAAGATGAGTATAGGCAAATAAATTTAATACTGCATTCAATTCAATTAGGAAATTCTCTACATAATATAAAAAAACTCTAGAGAGAAGACACAGAAATATAAATCGAAATGAACAAAGCTAAGCAGAGATCATATAACATGTTTAGCCTAACAACAATAACTGTTGCATGACTCCACTAAAAAAAGAAAAGTGACATCCCCAGTCAATCTTGCTTTAAGCAACCAAAGTTTAAAGGAGATGTAATCATGGTGTATATTACAACTAAGCTTAATACAGATGAAGCTAGTCATTGAAAAACCTTATGGCTGGTGGTATGTTAATTTTTATTAGGGTATAGTATAAGAGACCAAAGCTGGATCAAGAAATCAGGAAATCTTGGGACCTTGTCAAAATATGCATGTCAGTGTAAAAAGTCATTCTATAAAATGTTATCATGACTGTCATTGTGATAACATGTAACCCTTCTAAAGGTAAACAGTCACTCAAAGCAATTGCATCAGATAGAATAAACTGCACTGACAGGGCTTTTTTTCGCATCATATAGCAGGGGCCGGGCCCATTTAAGACACCTTCCAAATCATGCAGTTTTCCCAAAAATTCACAGCAGCTGTTTAATGTGAACAGATTACCTAGTTTCCACTCCGAAAAAATCTTTATAGAGTGAAGTCAATGCAAATCAGGAGTGAATATTAAAATTAGAATGATTAAATATGAGCGAATAATCCACAAGTGAAGAATACTTCAGATAAATAGTGACAGATTCTGTATGAGTGAAATCTTTAGTGGGAGGTGAAATGGAAGGGTATGTTACACATAAAAAATTTAAGATAAAAGTGGTTTTCTTTTGAGCTTATTTTATTTTGAGCTTTCTATTTATTGATTAAATATTCTTATAAATCTAAGTATCACCCGCATACTCTGAGAAAGAAAATAAAAAAAAACATAAAATCTTGTCCAAAAAAATATGTATATACATACATATTTATTGCCATAACCAATTTCTATGTCAAAAAATACACTTTTTGCCCTTTGTTTAACTATAGGTGAAGTGATAGTTTAAACATTTTGCTTAACGTAAAAAAATCGTTTAGTGAATACAACATTTGCTTGACCCAGGTTTTTAAGCAGTGGAAAGCATTATTTAATTGTTAAAAATTGTAAAAATATAACCCATTCCCTAACATGAGATGTTGTGATTGATCAAATTTAAGGCCAAAGAAATGTTGAGTCTTCTTGGGAGAAACATTTAAAAAAAATGAAAATTTGATTGTTAGCAACAATTTCTCTTAATGTCACCAGATTTGTTAAATGACATCCCCCAGGTGCAAACAAAAACCATAAACAACATTTTTCTTTTAAGAAATAACAAAATAATATAACTCTGTGAGATTAAAAGCAAAGTCAAGCAGAAAAGAAAACAAAAGAGAAGAAATTAGAAGGATAAGTACAAACAGTTGGAGTTTTTGTTCCATGATCATCAAATCAGAAAATCTAATAAAATCCAGAAAATATTTAATTGAAAATTTGGATTTAGCAATTAAATGGAAAATTATTTTGTTGAATAAGTCTCAATTGGTTTCAATGACAAACATGTCCTAAACCAGGGTTTCCATTAAGATTTGGGGTAACAGATCCAGGTTGAGAGCTAATCGATTCAGCCAGACAACCCTCTTTTCAAAGAATTTATAACTGCCCATTAAGTGATCGATTCACAAGGGATTTTAACTGATGGTTTGCATTGGCAATCTGTTCCTAATGAAAACCCTACAAAACTGTTTAATTTTTTATGTTGTACATCTATTTTTCTAATAATGTAAAAAGAAGAGAACGAAATAAGGTCAACGTAACTGAAAAGATCCATAACCCATTACCCTATGGACAAATGCTATGTTAACCATTATACTGACCATTGTGAAAAAAACAAACAATGTTCATAATGGTTTATTTTTTTTTCCATAGCTATTTCTCTCCTACTTAAAATGAGAATAGTATTGTTAATGTTTGAAACATTGTGTATGCTCCAATTCAGACCTGCCACAAACTTCTACATAGGGTAATAGATTAAGGCAAAAGAAATATTAAATTAAAGCACATTATTAACTCTAAGATTGGCCACACACTCACACACAAACACAAAATACCTCGGTATCCAAACTGGATTCCACTGCCTCTTCCTAAAATTGGGGTTAAAACAACAGGGCCCTAAATCATAAAAACCTTTCTAATCACAGATAAAATAGTGTCCAAAAGGCTTATATTCTAGTCAGATGTATAATGACTGTGGAAGTCCATTTTTGAACTGTCTTGTACATCATATTACAGCTAGTTTAAAGGTAGGTGTTAGACCCTGCAAACAACAATCTATCTCGTTTGCATTTCAGACACAGTCAATCTTTACCTAAGTGACTACCCTTTCACAATGTATTCAGGCATAAAAACATGAGATCATCTTAATACAGCCAGAGAGCCACACAGAATGGCGATGGACTCATTGATCTACGAAGTATGTACAGTTTATATGTGGTGGATCTCAAAAGCAATTTCAAGCTTTTGAATTAAAATATATATTAATTCACTGCATTGACTTTAAAGAATTAAAAACAATCTAATTTTGATTCCAATGGCTTTTCTTCAGTGCATATCATATAACAGTTCAGCTCTTGTGCAGTTTTAATGAAATTAAATTTTAATTAACTCTGAAAGCCCATTTAATGGATCCTTACATTGTAATAAAGACTTTTCAGCTATACATTATCCAGCAATGTCCAGCTCATCAAACACAATGGAAGATCGCAATCTATGCTGCCTATATTGGTCAGTATTCAAACAAGTACAGCCTTGATAAAAACTGGTTTATTTGCCATCCGGACAGAAACTGTGTTCCGGCTCCGGACAATAAAAGTCAGGAACCAAACCTAACTTTAAATATTATTTGCATATGGCAAATCTGGATTTTTTTGGCATTTACCTACATTAATTGACGCTAAAGTTATTTGACATCCACACCTTTTGCAATCTCACAAATATGCGTGATTATAAAATGTCACCCAGTGTAGTGTACTGTAAGGTGTTGATTGTTTGTTAATCAATAATTCTGACAGTTAACTGGTCTTACTTTATTGTAATTGTCATCGCATGCAGAAAGTCAAGTTTGTAAAAAGTGATAATTCATAGACAGCGATCATGAGATAATGTCTGGCAATTGTTTTCAACTATTACGTGTTATAAACTTCATAGTAATTATTATGAAACATGGTGTATAGGTAAACATTTCACTGGAAATTCGCTGATTCTTTATTCACGATTATTCATTAATGCAGACAATACTCCTGGGAACGAAAGTGTCAAGATAAACGAGGCTCGACTATTTATGAAAGGTAAGGGCTAAAAAGCCCAATAAAGGAGATGTTAAAATTTCCTGTAAACATTACCACTCACCTCTTTTCCTATATCAATATGTGTTGTGGTGGTTGTGTCCCCGTTTGTCTCACTGACCGTGGAAGGCTGGCCTTTCTCATGGGCCAATGGTGGGGGGTAAGGTGGGGGACCATCTCCGGCTGGCTCCCGCTGTTCTTGCTGAAAATAATGGCAAACATATCGAGGGTTCAATGCAATACTTTAGTAAGTGCTCTATGATTGTGAAGCAATTACTATAGTCTTGCTGAAAACGATGGCAAACATATCAAAGGTTCAATGCAATACTACAGCAAGTGCTTCAAGATTGTGAAGCACTTACTATAGTCTTGCTGAAAACAATGGCAAACATATTGAGGGTTCAATGCAATACTTTAGTAAGTGCTCTATGATTGTGAAGCACTTACTATAGTCTTGCTGAAAACAATGGCAAACATATCAAAGGTTCAATGCAATACTTTAGTAAGTGCTCTATGATTGTGAAGCACTTACTATAGTCTTGCTGAAATCGATGGCAAACATATCGAGGGTTCAATGCAATACTTTAGTAAGTGCTCTATGATTGTGAAGCACTTACTATAGTCTTGCTGAAATCGATGGCAAACATATCAAAGGTTCAATGCAATACTACAGTAAGTGCTCTATGATTGTGAAGCACTTACTATAGTCTTGCTGAAATCGATGGCAAACATATCAAAGGTTCAATGCAATACTACAGTAAGTGCTCTATGATTGTGAAGCACTTACTATAGTCTTGCTGAAATCGATGGCAAACATATCAAAGGTTCAATGCAATACTACAGTAAGTGCTCTATGATTGTGAAGCACTTACTATAGTCTTGCTGAAAACGATGGCAAACATATCAAAGGTTCAATGCAATACTACAGTAAGTGCTCTATGATTGTGAAGCACTTACTATAGTCTTGCTGAAATCGATGGCAAACATATCAAAGGTTCAATGCAATACTTTAGTAAGTGCTCTATGATTGTGAAGCACTTACTATAGTCTTGCTGAAATCGATGGCAAACATATTGAGGGTTCAATGCAATACTATAGAAAGTGTTACATGATGCAGCACTTACTATAGTCTTGCATTAAACCCTTGAAATATCATTAACCAAATTGATTTACATTGATTATGAAGGAAGCTTGATGCTTGTTCAATGTTTATCTCTAGATTACTGCTTCCTGGATAATTAACCAGTATTTGCGCCCTTTTTTGGCTAGGCAAGACAATTTTCACTACGCTTTGTTTGAACCAAGGACCCTCGGTAAAGGAGGCTGATGCTCTGTCTTTGCACCCCTGTCGCCCAATATGAAGATGTTAACAGCATTCAATTCTCTATTATTTCATGATATGGATATTGCTTTATTGGCATCATAGACTGTTGTCAGGTTTGGACAAAACAGGAACAGTAAATGGTTAAATGCCATTTGCATATAAAAAAATATAAATCTTTAAACAATCACCACTTGACCTGCAGATGATAATTACGCTCTACTTAAAAAAGTTCTTTCATGTATGAAACTAAATAGGATGAACAATGTTTGAGAAGAATTCGCTTCCATCTATCCAGATGATACAGCTATCATCTATCTTTGATGCATTCTTTCAACACCAGAAATGCCTCAGATCAAAAATATTATCTTTCTTGAAGTTAATTTCACGTTAACTTTCTGAATAATTTTCATAAGTTCTGCTGTAGCTCACATGAATTGAGTGTTTAACCCTTAGAAAGCTGGGTAATTTCTATAAATAGATTTTTGTGTCGTTTTCCAAAACCTTAAATATCTGCTTAATTTTGAAGAAAAAAGGTATTCAGAGTAGCAAACAGGTAAGATCACAGGCCAGCCGCCAATTTAATTGGTGGATGGCCTGAATCTAACCGGTTTGCAAATGTATGAAGTCAGTTCCAGCACTATAAGGGTTGAATATATATTGCATATAATCTACAGGAGAGCTATACTCATAAAGTTATAGTAATTCTAATTCTATATTCCTATGGGCAAAGCAATTTCTGTCAACAGCACCTCTATGTTATAGAAACATTAAACCTACCAAAGGATGTCTGGTACTTCCACATGTAATTTTCACCAGTTTGTGACACCGTTTGTGAACAAGTAGCTTACACTGTATACATTTAAAACCTTGTCTTCCCAAACCCCAGATCCTGTCTCTACAGTATTCACAGACAGCATTCTGAAATGATATCAAGACAGCTTCATGAACTAATTATTATGGGTTTTATACTGCCCTATTAGTATTTCAGTTATGTTGTGATGCACAGACTACTATGATGGAGGAAGACCATAAGGACAATCAAGCTGTGTAGAACAATCCGTACATCAATGATGACACAAACTAAAATCTTTTTAATAAATGGAGAATTTGCTTATTTTCAAAATGCCATGTTTTGTAATACAATAACATCTATGTTTAAAGTGCGTTTTTAAGAGAGGTTTTTGTAACAACATAAGTACACATTGGAAGTTTTTTGCATGACAATCGTTCCATATATACGATATATCCATCTTACGAACAATTTCCGCAACAAAGCAAAGCTAGAAAAATCCCCTTTGGATATATAGTCCCTAGTTGGGATTCCATTCTGGTTTGCCGACACGAGAGTCCAAGACCATAACCTTTGAGCAAATAAGTCAGCTAGGTAAGTTAACACAAAGGTTAAATTGTGTCCTTATTGATTGTTGCTATGCTGTTGATAGTGAGTTTGACAAATCACACTTCTCAATAATAAAATGTCATATATTATACAAATTGGTAAAAATTAACAACCTTACCCTTGAAAAGCGTTTGGCTTGAAACAAGTGTCCGTTGACTCTGTATAGTTTTCTCCAGCGTCGAGCACCCCGTCTGTACATGTTCTTGTCCTCTCCAATACATGGTAGACCAGGCGCCTCGGGAACGTTCGGAAATACTGCAATAAACAATCACATGGAACAATTAATCCATGAGGAAATAACTAACAAGTAGAAGATAGACTCACCAATTCAATCTGATTGATGAAATTTGTCAGTAATAAGAGATATTTCCAATGATATCATTCCCAACTAATCATTCAAAGTCTAAAAATAAATCATAATAAACAAAGCTATATCAAAATCCCTTTTAAAAGAAAAATTGTAGACAGTTTCCGTCAAAAATACTTGACATATGTTATCTTGAGGTATATCTATAAAGGTAAATCCTTACAAAAGGGTTTTCCAATTTCATCATATCTATAATCTAGACCTTACTTTACTCCATCTGCTGCAGAAGTTATTTGGAAACACTTGTGACAAAAGGATAATTTGTTAATTGGTTTATTATTTTGTCAAAATCACTTCATGAAAAACAAATCATATCCCACACTTTATTGTCCTCTGTCATTTCTTTATATTTGGACAGGCACAATCTCTCATAGGGGGGATAAGTTAACAAAATTGCTTAAAAAACATAGACTTATAAAGACTCACAATAACTTTAATCTATCTAAAATAGAATAATATCCTTTGACAAACAACCTTGTTTGTTTATTTTCATCTGGATCAAGAACACAATGCAGTATGGATAATGGTTAAAACAAAGTACATACCATGGAGGTTGATTTCTGAATCTTTGTTCAGTTCATACAGCCGAATGGCTTCATCTAACTCTATCTGGGATGATATCGTACAAGGATCTCCTGAAATAAATAAGTTAATGTCAGCTGTCTGTAACCAAGGTGAGAAAAACAAACAAACAGCTAGACTAGTACTCAAACCCAGGACCTCTGGAAACCATATGAACGTTCTACACTCTGAGCTATCCTGCCTACTTACACATTTGACTGTTCTTTGTAAATCGAAACCCTGAGTACATGGTGCTCCCCAAAACAATTGAAAGTTGTCATGAATTTCCTTAGGTACTGACTACATGTGTGGAAGAAATATTGAGTATCTATTGCAGAAGCTTTACCTTGTAAGTCGAGACCCGTGCCAGGCGTAAATCTTAAATATATCTTTGGAAACAGCATTTTAAATTCTTCACTTTTACAACATTTGCACTACAATTTATGACAGTGTTGATGAGAACAGTCAGTAGGCAAAAATGACTGCTTCAATTATATTTTGGCTGGTTCAAATTTGAGGAGATGTTGAAAACCAGCCTCTTCAGATTGTTTTAGCCTGTTCAACCAATTCTTATTCAGAACACTGGGCCTGATTTGAGAACATAAGCAAAAGACTAACTGTCAAAGTTCCTTTCACACTTGGGTAGGGAGTAAACTGCTGCAAGGAAATGGTTAATCAATTGAAATGAACAAATTCTTTCTTTATCAAATGCAATGAATGAATGGATTAATTCTTTATCAAGCAATCCGATCTTCGATATTCAACGTCAAAGTCTTAAAAGTTAAATCACTGTAAGAAAATGGTCAATTGCTTGCAAAAAATACTTTTTTATTCATACAGCGGAATACTATCACATTTCATAAGAAACAATAATCAATTTCCTCATAATCAAAATGCCCCAAACATTGGCAAGGAACAGTTGAAGTAAAAGACCAAAATGCTCATTATGCACAATTCACCCTATATTCATGATTGTTTCTAGAAGTAGCCTGCAGGTGGATTAAAGTAAATTATCAAGAACGGACAGACTCACCGTCTTCATCTACCCATTTAACAGTGAAGGGTTGTTTGTCGTCAAATTTACAAATATCTTTGATCTCTGCACAGAAATCGGCATAGCTAATCTCACAGTTGATAGAGGTTATCAGGATATCACTGTAACAAAATAGATAATGAAAATAAATACAGTCGATAGAACCAATCTTCAACCAATATTGTGCTGGACCCGACATCATGCTTATACAAACAGGTTAGATTCAGGCCAGCCACCAAGTAAATTGTCGGCTGGCCTGTGATCTAACCTGTTTGCTACTGAGAGTATCTTTCCTCATCAAAACAAAGCAAATATTTAAGGTTGTGGAAAGCACACAACACAAAAATATGTCTTTAGAAAATTGTCCTGTATTCAAAGGATTAAAACCTATTTCCACATGTGAGATTGAGGCTAAGAAACAACAAACAATGATCATAGATTATGAAAAAATAACATTGTTCTTGTGCCTTTTGGTAGACCCCTCTGTAAAAATAGAACTAAAAGGCATTGCCTGTCACAAACAAGTACACCTTTTGACACAATGCCTTCTTAAATCTTCAGCTGTAAATAAATCAAAATGAGAAGTAATTAGGTGTAGTGCAAAATATGTTGAGAGAACAGTATTTAATTGGAATCGGAAGCACACTTTCTTTAGCAAATTACAGTTGAATTCAGTAGCTTGAACATAAAAACATGCTCCTAGTATTTGGTTATGCACCACACTCTTTACTGGTTACTGACTATCCTTTCGCATAAACATAAATGAGTGGAGTATTTCCCAATCACATCATTTATTTTTAATTAAAAAGAAAATGTTCATACCCGTTATATCCAACTCTCATCCGAATGTCGGTGTATGCGTCAGACTGTGCTTGTATAGGCATTTTGGCTGAGGCAGGTTTCTGAAAATCAAATTAAGTCATCACAAATCAAGTCATATCAGCAGAATGCCAGCAGCTACATACTTCCTCCTTATTTGCAGACATTATCAAAATATTTCTGGTCCGGTTCATTCCCTACAAAAGAAAACTTCATACAAGTTTTAGGTATTTCACAAAAAGAAAATTGTTGGGAAAGGACCTACAATCTAAGGACTGTCCAACTTGGCTCAGCCAAGCGTGCTATAATTACTGTGCTCAAAACACTAGGTAATTGGGGAAAAATTATGTCATTCTTTTCAGTAGTTTTAATGAATGGTTTGCTAGCCTATGGTGTTTTTGGTTAGGGCAATATCTTCTCCCTTCATGTCAAACATTCCCAAAGATCTTTTACTAAGTTTGAATATGAAGAATGGTAAAATGGCCATGTCCAAAAACGTCATATAGATATTTTTGATTTCTTTAGGTGCGTGGCTTGTCTATAAAAGTATTTTTTAAAATGGAAAACTAAGAAAATGGATAGTTTTTGGTTTAATACAAAAATTCGACAGAGTTCAATCAAATCAATATAAGCAAAAGTTGTCTTCAAAATTATTCTCTTTAATGTATTCTTTTTTGTCTTATAAATGGGGAAAAAATTAATTGCAGTTTATAATTACAGTATATATATGAAACTCCAGTCGCCTGATTTACCCATCACCTAAACCAAGACATTGTAATTGTCGATTACCTAAGCACAGTTTCTATTTAGTCAGACGAATTTGACGGGATCTGGAAATATTGAGAAATGTTTACATCAGGCAATATCTCCTGTCATGTGAACAGCGTTTATTTTCCCTTATTGGGAAAAACTCCTATACCCCTACAATTGGGATTTTTTGCGGCAGGAAATCTTCTAATTGGGAAAATTTTTAGTCACGAAATCTGCATGTTTGGGAAAATTGGCGTCTAGAAATAGGGAATCTTAAAAAAGCATCTAATTTATAGGTGTTACATTCTGACTTGCAAAGCAGAACAGAAAGACTATTAGTGAAGATATTATTACAATCGGAAGTGAAATTTAAAAAACCATATATATATTTTTTATTTTTAGTGCAGATTCATTTAACAACTTTTATCAATACATAAGAAATACAGCCCACAAGATGGATTTATGAAACATACCCTATGTATCCCTTACTGCTTTGACCTTATTCTTGTGTCAAATTTGTTCTGACTGTTGACGTTACGATTGAAATGATTTTTGACAAACTTCTAAAGAAGCAGTGTCTAATTGAGAAATCCAATGGAAGGTGGGAAATTACCCCTTTTCATTGATGATTCAGGCTTTTAAAAAAGTCAGTTATTCAAGATTCGTCTGCCTTGCGTTAACAACCTGTTTTCAGAAGATTTACCTCCCTTGATATAATTACATGAAAATTTTGTATCTTTTATTCAACTGTAACTGCCCGTAAAGTTTATTTAACCATATCGGCAATCGCTCCGTTAAGTTTATTTAACTGTATCGGGAAAATTAACCCATTTGATTTCGAGCGTTCTGTTACAAATTCATATGCTGAGCATATTTAAACAGTTTTGCAAATTTTATTTGTTTTATGGATATCAGATCCGAGACTTTTTTGACATGCATGTTGAAAATATGTGCGATCTTTCAGAAAAATAGGGCAATATTGAAATTGGGAAAGGTCCGGTGCTGCAATTGGGACGACTCCGGTAGGTTTTTTTTAATGGAACCGTTCCACGGTACCAGTTAAAGAAGGAAAAAAACCGCTGTGTCAAACCTTCAAACCATTCATTCAATGATGGACAGTTGCGACTAGATTTTCTTCACAATGCAATATTTTTTTATCATAGAAAAATATCAAATGATCTTTACTCCCAGTTGTAGAATAATCTTTTTTTATCAATCTTTACACATAGCATGTTTTAAATCCAAATGATTAATAAACACTATGTGACCATTTTCAGCCTGCCTTACTTCCCGAAACATCTTACAGTAATAATGTATTTTATTGTAATCATGGGAATTCATATAATGTTCAAACCTTTCACAAAATTCTCACTGCATATGTTGAACATTAAATGAACTGTTTAAAAGTTCCACAAGACAGGCGATATTACCTGATGACAAAATTTCTCGATATTTTAAGATCACATCAAATTAAAGGTCATATGTACAGGTTGGGTTTATTTCATAAAATTAAAATATGAAGTAAAAGAATCACATTGAAATTATTTGCAACATTTTAGCATAACGCATTACGTCATAAATCACCGTCATAGCGCACTTTTAATAAAAGTGTGCATGACTTACTTCCCTTTGCTGTGACGTCACTCGTGATCCACTGAATGCGCCATGTAAAGGGCGTAAAGAGCGATCGCTGGTTAGAATTGGTGTTTTTCTTCAAATAAACGATCCTAAAGCCATTGTTTGGATTGACAGCGCATTTTCTTTATTGAATATAATTCATTTCATAAGAATATCAATTTGAAAAAAGATAAATTAATAACTTAACCCGTGAATTTGCATGGATTTGTCATTGCGTAAACCTGTTCATATGAAAGGAAGGACTTGAAATTTGGACGATTTTCCTTGAAATAAATGATTCTTAAGTCATTGTTTGGGTTGACAATGAATTTTGTATACTGGATATTTTTCATATTATAAGAATAGCCATTTGAAAAAAAATGAATTAGTGACTTAAAGCGTGAATTTACAAGGATATGTCAAATGCGTTCATATGAAAGGAACGGCTTGAAAGTGGGACGATTTTCCTCGAAATAGCAATCCGTAAGTCAATGTTTGGATTGACAGTGCATTTTCTTTATAGAATATGTTTCATATTATAAGAATATTCTTCTGAAAAAAAAGAGTAAGTGACATAACGCGTAAATTTGAAAGGATTTGTAAATGTTTTCATATGTAAGAATCGGCTTGAAATTTTGACGATATTTGTGAAAACAGCTATTTTTATCAATATTTGTTGAAAAAAACACGAGTCATTTTTCGTCAATGATCGTGTATTAGCATTAAGGTTTTAATTGGGTAGTAAACAAAGACATATATCTGAACAAACGAATTGTCTTAAAACCGTACATCGTATAACTATTGACTGTCAAATTCACCCTTCATTGTCTTATCAATACATGAAATGAAACGGGAGATCATAAATTGCGAACAAACAAACCGTATTATAACCCAACTTACTTGTGATACGAAGGTTATCCTTTAACTCACATTTTCACCACACATCAACTTACTTGTGATACGAAGGTTATCCTTTAACTCTCATTTTCACCACACATCCAAATTTCAAAACTAAACACTGGCACATTCAAGAGTATTTGTTAAAATCATCCGGCAACTTTCCAGTAACTCCATCCCCAGTAAGAGGTCTATGATTTCTAAATTGATTCCGATGTCGTCTTTCTAGATCAACTGTTTTGACTTAAGAATTGTTCTTCATATTCACTTTACATTTATGTTCGTTTTCTCTCGTGTAAGTAGTCTTGACATATTGAGCATTTAATTTTCGGACAGGTTTAATAATTAACAGCTAAAACAAAAAAGTCGTCATAGTTTATTTTACTAACAACCTTAAATAAACATATTTGAATTTATTTTTTATGATTTTGGAATTTAAATATCAATATTTGACAACACTTGATTTTGATGTTAAAACTTTTTTTTGTTGAAAACATAGAGTTAATACCATTTTGGTGAATACTGATTATCATATACTTATTGAAGTGTCAAACTATTCTAATAGAAAAGACAACATGTTCACTTTTTTGAATATCATAACGACAAAGTATCCGACGTAAGTCACATTGAGAGATAAATATGTACTGAAACCTTATCAATCCAAACATCTTGTGAGAGTTTGGTCTTAATTGGTTATATCTTAACAATGGATTTTTTAGATAAATTTAATTGCCGCACATTGAAAGTGTGAGATTTGCCGCTTGTTATTTCATGTCTGTATAGCAGAACGTGTCAGACCTGTTAATTAACAACAGAGATATTTAAGAGATTAACGCCAGAGGCTATCTTTCGCCTAAACAATAAAGGGCTTGAGACTTGAAACATACTGTGCAAATGTGGCAGATTGGTGTTAATTTGCATCACGACCCTTAATCCTTGTAATGTCCGATGTTTGTTGATTGACCCTTTGTATGTGAGGTAAACTTACAATAATCAATTAAATTGTAAACAAAGAGATTATGTTAAAATGTGTGAATTATATATTTAGTGATCTTATTACTAAATGATCAATATAAATTTGTAATAATCATGTTTGAACACCTGAATTTCAGAGTGACATACGTCATTTAAACCAATATCTCCAATGGCAAAAAAATGAGGTGTGTGATTTAAATAATTCCGAAAAGCAGACGCTTAAGTTAAGATCGAACCCATTATCATTTGTGTTGATGAGTCCAGAGACAGTTTGCGGATATCAAATACAGTGATTCATTTTGAAATCTACATCAATGAGTCCCTGGGACTCACATGTTTTGAAACAATGGGTCCAAACTGAAAACAATGGGTCCCAGATTGTGTCTTTGTAAATTCGTTATGGATAATCTACTTAACATGATACGTCTTAGCCAGGGGCTCTTTTATGCAATTGTACAACTAAAAGCAGAAATAGTTTTATAGCAAGTAAAATCTTTATTTGTTTTACTTTTAAAGACAAACAATTTAAAAGCATATAACATCTTAAACAGAGAACATTTAACATCTTTAACAATTTGGAATGACTAGAGTTTTAATAAATTGGATGACTAGTGTTTATAATTCTTTGGTCAAAATTAGCCCTTTCAAACAGTGTAAATAAACCACTGAGTGAGTAGTACTGTCATAAAAAAAAATCAGATTGTTAATAAAGACTGATTCCAAATAATTGTGGAAAGCTGAAATAAATGTACAAGAGTGCTGCAGCTATTCCCTTCCCTGAAGCATCATTGCATTCAATGTTGTTAACATAGAGGGTAAATGGCCTCATATCCTTGGATATTACTTGTGCGTAAATTACTAGTCTCTTGGTGTTTGAAATATCGGTGCTTTCATCCGAAAGTACAGTCACAACCGGTGACTTCGTCAATTGATCATTTAAATCATCCTCGGCAACCTGTGCTAGACTGTCTAACATTTCACTAGCAGTGAATTCAGAGTCATAATTCATTGAATTTTGCTTCAATATTGATATATCAGGAACCTCAAGATCATGCAGCAGATTTAACAGAGACTTGAATTTTGTTAATGGTAAATTCTCTGACGAGATCCAGTGGATGCATTTAAGCAGCACCTTCATGGCTTTATCTTCCCTTGATTCATGTTTGAGCTGACACTGAGCCATGTTTCCTCTAAGTAATGGGGCTTCCATGCACATCTTATGTTCTGACAAACTGACATGTCTTGTAAGAGTGGAGTGCTGAAAGTTTTGATTTTTGGCTAATTTCGTCATACCATTTACCTTGTTGTGGTCAGTACACACAGAACAAAACATGTAGTCTTCCGCGTTTTTCTCACTCGGGACATAGCGCAGCCAAGAGTAGAGCCCGAGCCACTTCGTCTGAAATTTTCGATCTTTTTTCTTTTCGGAAACTTCTTTCGAAACATCATTCACGACATTGTCATTGTAGTCTACGCTGGGAGTGTCAGTTTTGGGTTCTTCGGCCGAGGAACTGGTGTTTTTCAAGAAAGATGTCAACTTACATTGTTGAGGATCAGTTTTTAAAACTTTTTTGGGTGGCATTTTCACTGTTTATCATCCGGGACCTCAAATTAACCGTCCAACGAACGATAATAAAACGCCGTAAATAATTGGATAATGGATATATTTCAACCAATCAAAATACGCGTACTGCATTCTGAATGTAGTAATGTAACTTCCGCTCTACTTTTCAAACCGGTGTTGAACTTGACATGTGTTTCTCTTATCTGTACGAATCGAACTCGGTATTTACAGACGATCGTAAAAATCGGGAGTTTTTAAACAATGCGTCCCGAGGACGCACATGTTTGAGAATGATGCGTCCCCAGGAAAAAACGTGCATCTGGGACGCGGGACGCACGGCAAAATGAATCACTGCAAATATTCATTATTTTTAATTTTCATTCAAAGACACCGGCAGATAAAAGAAACTTGCTTGTTTTAATCGGTTTGTTATCACAGCAATCAACGTACATTTTTTATTTTGTCTCATTTATGTACAATGGCAACGTTTCTACGATTATGTTAAAACATAAAACAAGTTTTGCAAATAAGAACAAGATGCATTTAAGCGTTTAAAACCCAAAGACATGGCAATACAATAACTTATGATGTTGGATGAAATTAACATATTCTTGCAACCCTTTGAATTCTTACGTAACATAATCGTAAAGCAGCCTAATTAAGTATTCCTGACTAAGTATGTAGCGTAGTTAAACTGTTCCAAACAAAACTAGCTTGGCAATTAAGAGAGTCATTCAAGGAAATAACCTTTCAAAAAAGATATAATCAACGTGATTTATCCTTTTCTTGAATTTATCTACATTTACACAGTGCAAATTCTATATAAAGATCTAACAAGACTACACGAGGCTCTAACACCCCAAACTTAAAGTCAGGAATTGTTTTAATCACGAACATCAATTCAGGGAAATATAACGGTTACTCCATAAGAAGAATGAATTTGAAGCGTCTTCACCTGTATAAATTACTTTGAATTGAGTCCGATCATTTAAAGATCAATAAAATCAATTCTCTGAAAACGCCTAACAATGCGTAAACTTGCCGTCTTCGAAGTGAAAGTAACACAGCCTACTATTCTTGTTTGGGGAATATATCTTTTGCTTATTTGTAAAGTAAAAACGGTCCAGTTTACTTATCGAAACTTTTTGCAGCTTTTATGTTCGTCGGAAAACTCGCATCCCTGCTACCAAAAGCAGAATAACACCAGAAGACCTGTCAAAACACCATATTCAATATCCAATTTACGTTTCCCAAAACACAATTCAACACTTAAAATGTCCGAAATTAGTGCAAAAACACCGTCGTTACTGAGAACTAGATTCTTCTCACTGATAGTTCATATGACTTTGAAGCACAAATGACGTCACAACAAGGGAGATAAGTCATTCACAAAAATCGATAAAGGTGAATAAAAGTAGTCAAAAACAACATTTTTCGCTTCTGTATGAGAAAAAATTCATTACCTCCGTCATAACGAAACCATAACCTTATTAAAAAACCATAATTAAAGAAAATTTTGTTTATCGGGAAATATGACCTTTAATTTGACAACTCTATGATAACAAGGACTAGACGACTCTGGAAATGACAAATCGATTTGTATGTCCTGCAGAAAATACATACATGTCTCAATATGCATTAAAGATTAAAAGGGAAAAGAAGTCTTCAATCCAAAACATTGTTCCCATTTGTATACATTCTGATCTTTAAAAAAATGAGACTTCCTCAAACACCACAAGCGACAGGATTCTTCGACCAAACCGAAGGCTTGACGGCTCGAGCCAGAAGTGGGTGGAGTTAGTGCCTTTGACGATGAATGGAGAAAGGTGTGAAGTATCAACAACAAGTCATATACCGCCTTAAGTTGTATGAAAAACTCACTTGCGTGTGATGGTCAATAAGGCAAGGACTCGGTAAGTGGAATGTGTCAGTCAATTAAGGACAGCATGATTTCTCATCTCAAAACTTCGCAAACTTCCTATGTGTTTACACTTTTCCGGAAATCACGTGACTCATATATTCGGATTTTTGAAAAGGAAGAGACAACTCTTAGATATTGTTATCAAATAAACCCCGTGATTGAAAAAGACGTTTCCGCACTCATTGTCGGAAAAAAAGGGTTTCAATTATCAATATTTAATCAAGATTTAATTCTTACCATAAAAGGTCAATATTGGAAAAACGGATTTGATTGGTCAATATAGAAAGCACCAATCTGAGCACATCGGGTTTATCCAATAGAAAACACCTCTGAAATAATAGGGATGACGCCATAATGTTTTCCGCGAGAATGACGTCACTTTCTTTCGTTTCTAAAAAAAGATCTTGAATGCAAAATCCAAAAAGTCGTTAAATTTGATTGAGGAAACAAGTATACATGTCACAACAACAAGTTCGCCATTTGGTATGAGTTACTGATCAAAAGTGATTAAAAAGGATGTCCAACACTTCCATACACATTGAACTACTTAACATGCACGCTTAGAAAAGGTGTCCATTGGCGGATGCCGATTTACCCGAAAAATTGTAACCCTACACTTATATCCGAGGTGTATTTCACAGCTCACGGAAATACCCGAGTAGTTCCGATTGAGAAAGCACCTGTCCACGGGAGCCCGGATGTAGAATCCATTTTCTGTTGTCGCCTACTTCCGTCAAAATACTTCATAGGAATTGTCGCCGAATCGCCAAAAAAGATGGTATGTTTTTTGTCATTAATTCTAAACACATTCATTGTTATCCATTCAAAGTGGTTTTGCCAAAATTACAGTTATATCGGACATTTATTGTGTGTAATCAACAGGAAGACATATGCGGAAGTGAAACCAATTGTGTGTTATTTGGTGGGTGGGGTAAAAAAGTGATCGCATGCAAACTGTTCTTAAAGAACGCTATCTTGACAAATTGAAGATGGGGAAGATGTGTATTTAGAATTTGTTTTGAAAGAATGAATCAACATGAGCATATGGCAATTGGTGCCTTTGTGATGATATTCCATTAAATATATAGACATCCAACAGACTTGTTTTGATATCATTTGTTTTACATCGATTGTGAAAGAAGCTTTGATAAGCCTAATATGAAAATAGGCAAAGCCTAAACCGGGCGAAAGAGATTTTTTCCTTCAATTTATTAACAGTGCTAATTCTGGATTTGTATTACATATGTTCCCTTTGTAATGCATCAGTAATAGACAAGGAAGCAGTGTCTTGTCAGAAGGCACTCCAATTTTAAAGAGATAGCCATTGTTACGATTCAAATCAGATATGTTAAATATATAACCTACAACACCAGGATATACGAGTCGCTAACCATTATGAATGGTACATGGTCATTAGACAAAGGTGTATTTGGTATCGAGCTTGATACATCAATATGCGTTTGATACATTGGCTTGTACAATATTCTTTCGAAAGTCAATGCACCATGATTTTTTAAATTCCTAGCCACAGAGCAATGATGTTTGTATGGGTTTAGCTGTCAGTGGCTAAGGAGGAATATTGGCAGGGTCTAGTGTGGAAATAACAGGAGCATGGGTTAATGTCCATTTATACAACTGAAACATTCTGTTGGAAATGTTTTTGAACAATAATCCACTAATAGCATATAACCCTTTCCCAAACAACAAATTTTCGACTGTTCCAAATTGAAATAATTTGCAGACGACATTTTAAAATGTGATAAAATTAGAAAATAATTTTCTTATGGGACAGAAAACATTGTGGGAAAAGGAAAAATGGCGGACAGTGGTCCAGAGGTAGAGCGTCGGCTTCTGGACACGAGGGTCGTGGGTTTGAATCCCGTGGAAAGCGGGATCTGCCTTGCGAATTTTCATTAATCCACATTCGGCGCGATTACTGGTTATGTATCCAGGAAGCAGAATCGAGAGTGATTAATCTAAGTTGTAAGAACTTGTTTCTGTTTCACAATCAATGTAAAATAAATAAGTTTAAACTTAAAAGGGTTAAGACTAATAAATATTCATGTATGTTGGATGCTATGGATGGATACTTCATACTCATATTTTAGCTGTGAACCAGGTCCTAACCAAAGCTTGGAGGGGTGGGGGTGAAGGTTGCTTCATGTTGAATTATTTTGACTAAACCACAAAGCAACTATGATGTTTGTATAGGGTAGGTGGTTAGTGGCTTAGAAGGATTATTTACAGGGACTGGTGAGGAAATAATAGGAGCAGGGATATGTCTATTGACACAACTGAAACATTATGTTGAAAATATAGTTAAACCATAATCCAACGATAGCATTTAAGTGTGGTTGGAGGTTCTCGCTAGATACTCTCATGTTTTAGCTGTCCTACCCATATCAGTAATGCAATAAGAAACAGAAGACACTGTTTGAGCAATATCAAAACCACCAAAATTTTAATTTCAAAATCTCTGCATGCAAAATGAGGGAGGATTCAACGCAATACTTCAGTAAGTACTTCACATATGTGAAGCACATACAATATTGTCTTATACTGAAACCTTATATATAGAATTTCACCAAATGTATGTTGTAAGTTTATGTTTTTCTCTGAATCATTCTTATAACCTTTCACAACACAGGTTTTAATGATGAAATAGAGAAAAAGGTTGTATTATGAACGAAATCCATCATTGTCAAAGTTCTTTGAAATTATCTACAGCACCAAAAGTCCTTCTATGATAAGTTGAAATAAACAAAAAACAATTGTTAAACAATTGACAAAATTTATTCATGGTAATAACAAACACTTTTCCCAATAGAATATGTACAGATCTATACAACAACTTGTTCAAATGATAAGCCGTAGTGTAAGTCTTTATTTGATTTAACCTTCTCAAAATGCAATGAATAATTTACATTATGTAGTCAGAAAAAAGAAAGTAGTTATACAAATTTGCATATTTACCACATTTGAACATAACTTGTGCTACAATGCTGTGTCAATAAGCTGTCACTCCTTTTAACAAATTATTAATTAAAGTATACATGTGTACTTATCAAATGTCATCTTCAGGGTGTAATATCTATATTTCTTGAATAATTTACAAAAAGGAGTCCTATTTGAGAACAAAGCACAGAATCTTTGTATAATGTTCAAATAACTATTACATCTTCTATTGAAAGTAAACAGACAACATTTCATCATCTATCCTTAAAACTTCATTCAAGCTTTATTTGTGGCTCTTTCCAATGAAAGTTAAAGCAGAGCACAAGAAAATTGTATGATTTAACTATGACATTTGATTAAAACTATGATGAGAAAAAGGATAACAGCTCATTTAGTCATTTGACTCAATTTATGATTTTGTCAAGGTGTTTTCTAAAAGACTCCTGCCACATGCAAAGCGTTTCAAAGGGTAGTAAGAATTTAACATATCTTTACCAGAGAACAAGAAGCCAATGTGATTTAAGGAAATCTTTCAAAGCAATGTTTCTATTTATAACAATGTCTTTTACCCAATAACTTTAGAAATTATTATTCTCTATGCTTTATTTCTACAAATTTCCAAATGATTTAAAAATGTAAAGCCTTCATTGTTTGAAATAGAAAGTATTAATAACAATATCTTTACACAACAACATTTAGAAATTATCATTGTTTATGCTTTATTTCTAATAATGTCCAAATGATTTCATAATGTAAAGCCCTCATTGTTTGAAATAGAAAGTATTTACAATCAAAAGAGTTTGTAATCAGAAACAAAGAGAGCATTTTTGCAGAGAATAAAATCATTGTGACAAAATGGAATACTTACTGTAAAAATAATTTAGTTACAATGGTGGCTTTACTCAAATTTGTTATGCCCCACTTGCTTCAAAATGTGTTTACATAAGTTAACAATTTACTGAACGCCAAATTTTTTAATTCCCAAATTGAAAGCGTTTGCAGGCAACATTTCAAACCGTTACAAAATTGAAAAATAATCTTTTGATTGGGCAGAAAACATTGTGGGAAAAGGAAAAATAGCTTGTCACGAGCAATTTCTCCTTTTCCCATAATGTTTTCAAGGGTCGTCTTCAACAAAGTTGTTAAATGTCATTATTGTTTGGTAATGGGTTAAGTGGTTTACTATTGAAACTAAGCAGATACTATTGTATTTTATTGAACAATAATTCACCCTTTTGCACCTTTTGCAGTAAAAATGTCCCTCAAAATCAGTGGCAAAATATGCAATAAATTGAATGGCAATATGTATCTCAGTTTTTTAAATGCTACCTGCTGCCTTATACTGTACAAAATAATGAATAAAAACTATTACTGTCTAATGATTTTACTTTTAACCCTAGTTTCTTAAACATTATGGGAAAAGTTTCTTTCATCTCACTAATTGAGACAGTTTTGCTACAACTATTTATCAGTATGGGAAATACATGTGCATATCTGTCAGTCTTGTTTGTGTTGTGCTACAACACATAGATTTCACACATGTTTAAGATTTTAAAGTTTTGAGAAAAAAAATGCAGGGAAAATGTTCATACACTTCTTCATCTGTTTTCTTTTTGTCAAGACTCTCTTTCATGTCAGCACTTTCATGTACAGTTCCTCCTCTGTCAGGCACAACTATTTCTGTTTAAAAAAGATAATGGAAGAAATATAAGTTAAAAACAAGATCCATGTTAAATGGTTATTTCTTTGTCACTGTACCTTGTACATAGCAGAAGTGTTTTGATGTATATATGTACATAAAACATGAATGTTGAATAGATATCATTTCAAAAGTACTGTAGAGTCTTTTTTGTATTCCAAAACTTTGTTTTGAATCTCCTTTAATTGTCAACATGTTTGCCAAAATCTTGTTAATGAATTACTTATGATGTCTTTGTTCATTTATCTGTGATCATTAGATGAATATCATTTGAAAAGGTCAGTAGATTTGGTTCATGTCATAGCAAGGTTTAAATATACACATGGTTTTGTCCCAGAGTTGCATAATGGTTAGTGGTGTGGACCTGGGTTTAATCCTCAAAGACATTCACCTAAATTGCTGTGAAGTGTTTTTTGGCAAGAAACATTTCCTAGCCTTATACTGGTAGGTTATCCAGACATGTACCTTAACGCTCAAGACTCAGCCATGTACATTAATGGAAATACAAAACTATTCCAGCCACTTGTTTGAAATTCATTAGTCATTATGCATGCTTTTAAATCATTGTTTATTAAGATTTCTCATCAAATTATGAATGGAAGAAAGATAAAGTAATCTAATTGGTAAATATTGCAGTGCAGTTTTTCTCTAGAAAACCCATGCTAAGAGGATGTATTGATATGTACACAAACTAAAAGTCATTTTATGTTTGACATAGTGTTGAAAACAGTATAAAACACCTGTATTTCAAGTAAACCCTTTTCTTTCTTAAGTAAAAAGCACTTCAATTAAAAATTTCCTTATTTGTCTGATCTCTATTTGCAAGGTATTATTCATCACATAATTACTCATGAAAAAGATAAGTTGTACTTACATATGCTTATAAGAAAAGAATATTTCTTTATGCAGCACAACAACATTCTTTTCTTTGGTTGCCGGTTCGGATTTGACCTTCACACAGTCTGAACTATGGCTGACTCTGGAAAGCAGACAAATGGAATTTACTTGAATAAGAGTCATTACTATGTTTCACGACTATGTCCCCATTGATAGTCGGTGAAAAGACAAACGTTTTGGAAGTCACCATATGATAGGTATATTCAAATAGCAAACAACGTGTAAATAAACAAAACAAGCACATCGTCAATCAAAAAACAAGAATCGAAGTTACTCAGCCTAGAAACGATCTCAATGTAAACAAACCTATCTTTCGTCTCCAAAATGTATGTTCATATTACCTTTAGTTTTTAACACAGTTGGAAAGTGTACTAGAGTAAATATATATACTACACCGACACCAGAGGAGTAACATAAAATCAATATTCTGAGTAAGACAGTGATCGTAACGTGCACCTCATGATCTTGTTTGTAAACATAGAATGACGGTCCAGTCTCTTCGATTTATTCATGTCGCTTTTAACAAAATAGACTGTAAAAATATGCGTTATTTATACGGAAATGAAAGAGTACAAAAAGTTATCTTACCTCACGTCATCGTTGTTGATGTGCCTTCAACAAGGCGGTCATTCCATTCCATTTAAGATTTGAAGCGGTGATCAAAAGGATGGTGAGTTGTAAAGAAACTGACTTGTCACGTGATACACAAAAACGGAAAGTGTAACACGTTCTTGGTGTAATCACCATGTCAACATGTGTAGAATCGACTGGTTTTAGGATGAGAGACGCCACCTTCACCAAATAAACGGAAAAGAATGAAATGCGGTCTAAATTTTACAAAATAATTTATTGTTTAAGGTTTTCAAAAAAAGATTCGGAGGAAAATCCTTCTATTTTTTGTTTGTTAACTTTGATTTTTCCACATCATTGCTACCAAAAAACCTGAATAAAAATAATTTTTTGGACAAGATGGCGCCATATGGAGTCAGAACGAGGCTGCAAAAGCATGGCCGAAAAAAAGTCCTTTAGGGTTCTGAGTCAATCGGAATCCTTGGTTTTGTAGGTACATTTTTTCGTTTCGTACGTGTAACATATAGGCGGTCTCCAGACCGTGCCTTCGGCACGGTCTTCCGCCCGTATCAAAGTCACTCTAGACGACTGCTTCCTGGATAATATGCAAGTACTCACGCCAATTTGTGGGTAAGTCCCGGCAATTTTCATTTTCCTTACGGGAAACAAACCTGAGACCCTCAGTACAAGAGGCCAAAGTGGCCGAAGATCTAACACTATACCACTGCTTAAAATTATATCAATCAAACAGGGATGGTGTAGATGTTTAAACAATTACTCTTGACACTTGATGAGCAGTCATGTCAAATATGGTCCAATCGTTAACAACTTATCCTACAGGAAAAAGTTTGTATTCAACATATTTTAACAGTCTTCTCTTTCAATGAACAAGAATTCCAATAAGTTTTGGATTATACAATGAGTAGATCCAAATGAGTGTTTGAGTTAATGAATTTTGTGTTCTCCATGTTGATTTCGAGACCCTTTCCTTCGATATCCTTCTTCCAAGTGATCATTCTGTTCCTGAAAAATAGCTATCACCATGTCAATGATCGTTGGGTCATCAGCATATGGAAGTTCCTAGGACAGCTTATTACAGCTTAGAAATTCACATTATAAGGCTGCAAACCAGGCTTTTTCCCCTTTAATTTGATACATGCACAGGCCTGTAGAATTTGGTAAGTTTTACCACTGAAACAGCTGGATTGGGAAACCAAAAAGATGGTAGGACACACTTAAAAGCCCTGCAAACACCATGATGAGCAAGAGGGCTTTGTAATGAGCTCTGATGGACGCCTACATTTAATTCATCACTGTATTTATCTCCGACTTTCACTGGCCATATAAAATAATGGATCTTTATAATGCATGCTTAAAGTAAAGAGAGATAGATAAAGAAGATTTTATTTTTAAGAGAAGTACAGTTGTGCTCATTTATCCTGAAATATCCATTCAATATTATGAACAGTTGATGATATTTGCTTATACAAAATTAGTCTTAAGTATAATTACAGAATTCTGAGTTATATCTTCTTTGTTTCTTTTTTTAGTCTGACCAGCAACTGGACTGTGCATTAGATTTGATGCGAAGATTGCCACCACAACAAATAGAGAAAAACTTGAGTGACTTAATAGATTTGGTAAGTATTTTAATTATCCCATTCTCCTACATGGGAATGTGAGATCTGTCCAAATTGAAAAGATGAGTAGGCAACAAAAGAACAAACAAGACAGATCCGATTTCTTAATGTATCATTGAGTAAAGACTTCAACAAATCAAAGCGCTGATTTTTATAAAATATCATGAAGATAATTTTTGTTATAATAATCATTAGTTTTTGTCTGGTGTTGTTCTTGTTTAACCCTTACCAAATGTTAAATTTGCGACTGTCCCAATTTGAAAGATGTTGCAGAAGACATTTGAACATTGAATGAAACTGAAAAAATAATCTGCAGATTGAGCAGAAAACAGTGAGAAAAGGAACACTTGCTTGTTAAGAGTAATTTTTCCTTTTCCCACAATATTTTTGGGAGTAGTCTGCAACAAACTTGTCAAATGTCAATATTGTTTGGCAATGGGTTAAGACACATCACTTAATGTCATTTAAAAATGAAATTGTTGAAGAGAGTAAATCTTCACTATTTTTGTGGTTGAACACTCATCTTCTTGTTTGTTTACAAACATAGTAAAGATAAACATTTATAAAGGGGTGTGTCTTTGTAACATCTTTATGATGGACAGTGATAAATCCCCTGGTCATAATGATCCTTGTACAACTTGAGATAAGTTCTCATCAGATGTATTCTCAAACCAGTGTTATTAACTGAAACTGCTCATTTCAATCAAGTTCTATTGTCACAACAGTTCCATTAATGAATCAAGACAATATTTTGGAGGTTTGCCATATATGTTTAAAATCCTTATTGATTTTGAGGGAAGATGGTCAAAGGTCAATGTGAATATGTTTACCAAAGTAGAACTTATGAACTCATTTTGTATTTCACAGGTGCCAAATTTATGTGAAGATTTGCTTTCCTCTGTGGACCAACCCTTAAAGATAGCCCGTGATAAATTGACTGGCAAAGATTACCTGCTATGTGATTATAACAGAGATGGAGACTCATATAGGTAAGTTATAAGTAAGGATTTGCAAAAGACAGCCCTCCGTCCCAGCCCTTGTACACGGATATGCGTTTTGTTTTCTACAGGTTAGGATCCCCTCGCTCCTTGTTAGCACAAAACATTTTTTGTATGTTACAGGCTAGGGTTCGCGAGAGCCCCAGTCCCTTGAATGCGAATATTTGTTTGTTTCTTACAAGTAAGAATAAGCAAAAGCCCTAGTCCCTTGAATGTGAACATTTGTTTGTTTCTTACAAGTAAGGTTAAGCAAAAGCCCCAGCCCCTTGTTCACGGACATTTGTTTTGTTTCTTACAAGTAAGAATAAGCAAAAGCCCCAGTCCCTTGTTCACGGACATTTGTTTTGTTTCTTACAAGTAAGAATAAGCAAAAGCCCCAGTCCCTTGTACGCGGACATTTGTTTTAGTACTGCATGTCTTTTGTTGAGTATTAAAGAGGCTTTTGAACAATAAACGAATTCACCCTAAAGAATCTCTTCATGGACCCCGATGCAGTAGTGATTATTTGAAACAGCCCCGATAGAGAATGCTGATTATTTGTGTAACCAGTTGTTGATATTAGCTGAACACAAAGATAGAAATCTGGGGATTGATTGTTTTCAATTGTTTGTTGAGTTCATCTGTAGGAACTATTTTTAACAGGTGTATTCATTATATATTGTCATTTGTAAATCTTCAAAATTCATTTTGGGTTTGTGGAAAATACTTTTGATAAGGACCTTAACCCTTTACAGACTTTCCCAAAAGTGCCAGTCCGCCGGTCCCGACCGGCAAATTTCATTTCGGACCGCCGTAAAATCGCATTCTGACGGTCCGTGTGTCCGGCATTTTTTTTGGTAGTACTTAAATATGAAAACCATTACAAAATTGCGAAATACCACCAAACGACGACGTTACTGTCGGCAATTTTGAGTATTTTTCGGTCTTTAATGTTTGAATAAGTTAGAGTGATCTCCCTTGCAACGCGCGTTGTTATCGTCGATTTGATTGGCTTATCCGCTTCATTAGTTATTATTACAGCCAATGAATTATTTCCTAACAAGCGTTGACGACCTTTACCTTTCAATCATATAAACACAGCTGGAAATGTCGTTTTTGAAGTATGTTGAAGGTGCGAAACCATCTAAGAGACTTAAACTTTCTACAGAGGCAAAAAAAGAGAAATTAAAATATTATGAGGCTAAAAGGGAGAGGTCGTTTCAGCAGCAGTGGCTGAAGGGTCGCGAGTGGTTGATATTTGACCAAGAAAAAACGCGATGTTGTGCCAACTATGCAAATCATCATACGCTGCCGATCCTAAACGTAAGATGTTGATGCTATACTTGAGAGAATAAATGTTTGAAAACATGAATGTTTATTATTTTTCAGCGTCAGCTATTTAGATTTACTTTTGTTCTAGATTTTCACCAAGCTCAGACTAGGTAAATTATTAATTTTCAGCAAACTTGCTACTATTTGGTAGTAAACTGTGTTTTCTTAGGATAATACCATGGACTGGCATACAGACCAATGACAGTGCCTCTACACAAGGTCAAAATTTTAGAAATACAGTGATACAGACTGCTAAATATCACGCTTCACTAACGTGTACTAAAACAAGCATTTCTATGACAAAAAAATTCGGACAGGCACTTTTGGTTTCGGACAGGCAACAATTTCAAGACTGCCTGTCCGGTGGACAGGCAGTTTTTTTCATATTTCGGAAAGACTGCCTTTACCAAACAAAAACCACATTTGACCATTTTGTTGCAGACGACTCAGGAAAACACTGTGAGAAAAGGAGAAAGTGCTTGTAATGAGCAATTTCTTCTTTTCCTACTATGTTTTCTACTCTATCAGAAGATAACTTTTCAATTTAATCACATTTGAAATGTCATCTGCAAACTCATTCAATTTGGGTCGAAAATTTTGCGTTTGGTAAAGGGTTAAATCCAATTCATTTAAAGAGAATACTTTAGCAATTTGGTTGTGCTGAGAAACTTTTTAAAACTGTTTATTAGGTTAAAATCTGTCTTGTTGTATTGCACAGGTCCCCCTGGAGCAACAGCTACGACCCTCCATTAGATGATGGCACAATGCCCTCAGAAAAACTCCGTAAACTAGAATTAGAGGCTAATGCTGCATTTGACCAGTATAGAGAGATGTGAGTAGATTGTATTTCTTAATTCAAAAGAAGCTTAATGTTCCATTTGATCCGCATGTTTATAATGATTTCAAATCCACACCAATGTGCACTGCACAAAATCTTTTCCCTATGACCCACTGATCTTCAGTGGGAGAGAGTAATCTTTACAACTGAACAACCTGAGATGACGTTTTTCTCAGAGTTTCTAAAGGTAACTGAGTCGAAAGCATCCTCTGCTTCAAGTCATTGACATTAAAGAGTGTTTATACTTACTTATTGTCAAATGGACAAACACATCTGTGGCATTGATAGATTTAGGATCATAATCTGTATAGCTGAATTGATTATGTGACCTTTTTTGAGACAAAATTGGAAAATAAGTTTTTGGTTGAAATTGTTCAACTTCACACAATGTTTTTTGCCCTATTAGAAGATTGCTTTTCAATTTTATCTTATTTTGAAATGTCGTCTGCAAAGTCTTTCAATTTGGAACAGTCGAAAACATTTTGTTTGGTAAAGGTAAAGGATGTGTTGTAGAGCTGGTTGAACAAAAACGCTCTGTGACATTGAGATGACTGTAGGATTATTCAAGAAGGTTGTATAGATAAGCTGAGTAAGTAAGCTAATGTAATGTTTGATTACACACTGTTAGAATTCCTTCAATATAAAAAAAGAAGGCGTTTTTCATTTTATAATAAGATACAAAAATGATTGTGACTTTGATTTAATAAGAAGATATAGGTCTTTTGACCATTTCTATGAAGTGTAAGGTGTTGTTTTGTACAAAGTTGAAAACACTCTCTATTTTCAGGTATTTTGAAGGGGGCGTGTCCTCTGTATATTTATGGGATCTAGACCATGGCTTTGCCGGTGTTATTCTTATTAAAAAAGCTGGTGATGGCTCCAAAAAAATAAAAGGTTGCTGGGACTCAATACATGTAGTGGAAGTTCAGGTACATATCCTATTACACTTATTTATGAGCTCTGTAAAACAAAAGATAATTATGCTACTGCTTTCTGGTTACATTATCAGTACATTTCTGGTTACATTATCAGTACATTTCTGGCTACATTATCAGTACATTTCTGGTTACATTATCAGTACATTTCTGGTTACATTATCAGTACATTTCTGGTTACATTATCAGTACATTTCTGGCTACATTATCAGTACATTTCTGGTTACATTATCAGTACATTTCTGGTTACATTATCAGTACATTTCTGGTTACATTATCAGTACATTTCTGGTTACATTATCAGTACATTTCTGGTTACATTATCAGTACATTTCTGGCTACATTATCAGTACATTTCTGGTTACATTATCAGTACATTTCTGGTTACATTATCAGTACATTTCTGGTTACATTATCAGTACATTTCTGGTTACATTATCAGTACATTTTTTAACCAAAATCAAATCAAGGCCAACAGACTGGTTACTTTTACCCAAAAGAAATTGAAAGAAAACTCTTAATTTCACCTGCTTTTGAAATCTTATGAATTATCTTGCCGGGTCATTGTTGTTGAAGCTATCATTTTCTTTTATCTCATATTCAGTTTTTTGGCAAATGCTTTCATTTAGGATTGTCACATCATCTCGAGGGTCCAATGCTTCACTTTAGTAAGTGCTTCATGTTTGTGAAGTACTTCATATGTTTTTGCATTGAACCCTCAATCTGAACTATTGAAGTAAACCTTCAAATAAAACATCTTAGAAGTTGGTACTTGTAAATTTTATTCTTAAGTTAAGGTTAATTCATTGTTAGATGAAAGATAGATTGTTTGTATGAGCATGGATGTTCTCATTCAATGGTTTCAAATTTTCTGAATGATTCCGTAAAGATATAGATGCGAACTCTTCCATCATTCCTAGAGTACTTAACAGCTCAATGATTTCTCTCTTTATTTCTCCAGGAAAAGTCGAGTGGGCGAAGTGCCCATTACAAATTAACATCCACAGTGATGTTATGGTTACAGACCACAAGGGAAGGTTCAGGGACCATGAATTTAGGGGGAAGTTTAACTCGTCAAATAGAACAAGACGCCTCGGTCAGTGATGCTACGCCTCATCTTGTCAACATGGGAAAAATGATAGAGGTAAGGACTATACTTTTGTAGCATGTTTTTTTTGGAAAATCTCAGATATATATATATATATATATATATATATATATATATATATATATATATATATATATATATATATATATATATATATATATATATATATATATATATATATATATATATATATATATATATATATATATATATATATATATATATATATATATATATATATATATATATATATATATATATATATATATATATATATATATATATATAGCAGGGGTGGCAAAATTCATTGTCAGTATTGCCCAGCTTGTCCAAATGCATGAGGTTACAAGTGACTATTTACTGATATTTAATATATGACCAGTCTATGAACAAGTGCACAAAAGCACTTGGCATTCACGGACAACTAAATCAATATCAGACTTTGCCACCCCTGCATAGAATTAATAATTAAAAGCCAAGGGCACATGAACAATTTGTTGTATTACTTTACTTGTAAAAAGTGTTGACAGGCCTTTGCAAAGAACTCAATTTGCACTTTTTCTAAAATTGAATCTGCAATAATTGAACGTTATTTGACCCACTAAAGACAAGTGACAGACCTAAATCTGGAGAATCAATACAAATACTAGAAACAAATATGAAATGCACATTTAGTGACATTCTTTTTCACCATCTCCCCCTTATTACAGTAAAGCCTCTTTTATATGCAGTGTTCCTACTATTGCTAAATTTACTCCTGATTAAGGATCCAATTGGCCATTGCATGTAAACAAAAATCCAATTGAAGTATATTTTCAATTGTCAGGATACTTTATATTCAGAAAGAAACTCCTGCATATTTTTTGCAGATTGATATGAATCAGCAGAAAAGATAATATTTACTAGTATGGCTATTACTGATGAGGGTTCTGTGTGGCCTAGTGGTTAAGGTGGCTTACCTAGAACTTGGGGGGTCCTAGATTAGGGCCCCTCTGACATCTCTGGTATCTTGGGATTGACATTTGGCAAGTCACTTAAGGGCCCTAGCCTAGTACTGGTGGATCTAGGAAAGCCTTTATATAACAGAAAAATCGTAGATACAGCGTTGAACACCATACATACAAATTAGTGATGCTCTATTTTGTCATTTCAGGACATGGAAAACAAGATTCGCAGCACAGTGTATGAAATTTATTTTGGCAAAACAAGGGACATTGTAAATGGCGTTCGTTCATTCATGCCGTTAGGTGACACAAAACAGCAGACAGCGCTACGAAACGACCTTGTGGCCGCACTGTCTAAAAGACAGCAAGCCGAGTGACAGAACAAACTGATCTATTTTAATTATTGATAGCATTTCATTATAAAGGGCAATGTTTGATTGCAGTATGCCATTGTTATTTTGATGCGAGGGGTATTTTGGAATCAACATGGGGGGTGGGTGGGGATCAGGGAATGGCAGTTACCCAGATGAGAAGTGAATTAGTCTTCTGTATGCAATATTTAGAATTCCTATTGGGTAAATCTTAGTTTGTAGGTACTTATTAGAGTCAACTTGACAAGACCATTCTAATGATTACCTACAAATCTTCTTTTTAGAATTAATGACAGCAAAATAAGGGCTTTAGGTAGAATACCTGTAATTCTACAATACCTATAATATATAAGCACTAAAGGTAGAATACTCATCCACCATTTGATATTTCTTTCCTTTCTCAGTTTACTTTGGTGGTTCTTGGTATACATTGGTCTGTGCTGGAACTATTTGCTTTCCATTGAACAGTTCAAGCCCCGACCGATGGAAACCGAGAACAAATAAATTAATCTGATGAAGGAAAGAAATGGAAATTTTGGGATTATGGGTATTCTACCTTAACTAAGGAAATATCCCTCTTGTCTGGTCCTATGACCAGTGTGGATTCAGGGGAGGATACAAATAAATTGTTCCAAATTGGGGAACATCTACAGCGTTATACATGGAGATTCTGCCACCCATTATTTGTTATGTCAGCAATTATTCATAAGATAAAATATGTGTATTTACTTCCCATCTATATGATTAATGGTCTAGCTAGATTAGGGGAGTACTTGTATATCAAAGTCTGTTATGTGCAGGCGTTATATAACCTTTATGAAAATCCCAACATTGCAGAGATATTCATTAAAACTGTCTTGTCAGAAGGATTGTAATGATAAATTACCTCATGATAATGATGATTATCATAGGGCTTGAAAAAGCGAGGAGTTAGCAATGGAATTACTTTCACCTATTTATCTGCTAAACAATAAAATGGGATCTTTGTTTAACTTGGGCAAAGCTGTTTCATTCATCCAGGTGAACATGTCTGTGCAACCTTTGTTTAAAAATTATGTTGACATGAAATTGTTTTCAGAATGAGCATTTTGTCTCTTCTTTGATCACAATTATAATTAAATTCAATGGTTGAAAGACTCTCAATGTACTAAATAAGTTTCAGCAGTATAATGCTTTAATACAACCAATCAATATACCATATGCTAAGTTTTGATTTCATAAAATACAAAAAAGTAAATGCTTGTAAAAATGTTCTTATGTTTTTCTTTTTGTCTTATTGATTTTTATAATTTTTAAGCCAACTTTAAAGCTGACCAAGCATTTGCAATAGGCATCTTAGATTTGATTGATCAAAAGATGTCATAAAACCTGACCTATTTGGAGCTTTTCTATGACAATCATGTACCAATTTTGTTCCATACATCAATCACATGGGTGAAAGTGTTCAGGATTGTTCCTGATTTTCAGGATTTTGAGACATTTTGTCCCTATATAAGGTTATAGCAGTTATGCATTTTCAGGATTTAGAACTAGAAATTTCAGGTTTTTGAAGTTCTTCAACTTTCGCCCATGAAATAATAACATTGATAACGTGAAGTTCTTGTTTAACACAGGCTCATATAATCAGTGTAAGAAGGTCATTTGTATCATTTACAAAAAAGTCCTGCTCTGGTGAAGGGAAATAATCCTTTTTGATAAGTATAAATTGCCTTAACCCTTATAGTGCTGGAACCGACTTCATGCTTATGCAAACAGGTTAAATCACAGACCAGCTGCCAAGTAAACTGGCTGCTGGCCTCTGATCTAACCTGTTTACTACTCTGGACATCTTTCCTTAACAAAATCAAGCAGATATTTATGGCTTTGGAATGCAGACAACAAAAATCTATTTTAAGAAAATTACCAGCATTCTTAGGGTTAAAGGACAGGAAAGAAAAATCAAGGTGATAGTGTCTGGTTTCATTTTTTAGGAAGAAAGCAGTTAGAACTGCATTCAGAGGTTGAACTGCTGTGTTGTTGATAACACGGTTTTAGTACCATGCATGTATTCATGCCTATTCCATTAACATTTATTGATTTAATACTAACATTTATTACGCACTTTGTCTTCTTTTCCCAGGTCATTTTAAAAGTTGTCACTTCAAATACACATACCTATGATATTCTCAGTTGTTGTTTTCTAGTTTATTTCAGTAATAAAATTGGACAAATCTAAAGGTTGGCATATAAAACAGAATGCAACTTCATCAGAATGAAAATATCAGTTTGCCGATGGTTCTACCCGCCTTGACAAGCCCTTATGGGCAGCTGAGTATGGGGTCTTCCTCCATCATTAAAAGTCGGGCATCGTTACATAACTGAAGTAATGTTGATGTGATGTAAAACCCATATTAAAAAAAAAGAAGAAAATATCAGTTATTGAAACATTATTTTGGTATCCTCTGAAGAGATGGACTTTAACGTTCAACTATGGGAGGAATTAGTAGAGCTTTACTGCTCAACATTCTGTAGATGCAGGCATTAGCCTTATACCCACACTGGAATTAGGATAGAGTGTAACTGATCTTAGTTTATCAGAACTTGTTTCACAAACAATTTAAAATAAATGAGTTTAAACTAATGACCAATACCAATAAATCTGGGTTTATTTGCAAGGAAATTATGTCCATGAGTACTTCCTGGTTATAATTCTATTTGAACATCATATCTCAGATTAAAAATAATATTTATCACTGCCCTTATGTCACTCTTGAATCTATTTCCGTTAGTTTACCATGCTTCCCTATGGACAGCTGTTGCATTAAGTTTTTCTGTTTTACATGGATTAAATGCCTTTGCTGCCAACACTATCTTGAAGATAGTAGCAAGTGAAATATCTCATGAGCAAATTGTTAACATGTCACAATGACTCCCTTTTCTATAGATCAGTAGTGAAGTTCTTCATAGAGACTGTTACTGTCTCTTTGTAAACTACTTTTAAGCTCTGCTTAGATTTTCTGAAATGAGTGCAATGGTTTGGTTAGGTCTTTGTTTTTTTGTTTTTTGAAAACTTAGGCTTGAAACAAGGTTGGCTGTGGCTGTAAGAGGACTTGAACCCATTGATTGTTATCATTTAGTTTTAGATAGATTTATTAAACCAATTAAGGTACTAAACAATCACTTTTTGCCAGGTTTCAACATGTTGTTCATCCCAGATGAGCCTGGCACAATCTTCTGAAATTGTACATATGTGATTATTGATTATATATCATGTGTAAACAAATGGTCTTGCATAAAATTGTAGTCTTTGTAGTGATTTCAAACGAAAAATATAAGGTTTTAATTATTTCCTTGTTCCTTGTAAATTGCAGCATGCCATTTTAAATATATATCAATATGTGGCATGTTGATCTAAACAACTACTTGTAATTATTTCGACAAGCTAATTTCATTTTTTACTGAGACATACAATCGGCTGCATAGGCCTCTTTGGCTTAGTGGTATCACAATGGGCTGTCCTGCTTAGGTTTAAATCGCAGTACATTTAGATATTCATTTTCCTGATATTTAGCTTATCTACATACGCAGTTTTATAGACAGTTTATTATGTGGTTTTGCTCCATCACCTATGATACAATGCAATGCAGTGTTTATTTAGTAAAGAAGGCTTTGGTCCCATTACACACATATTATTTTACAATTTTCAAATAGTACAATAGTACTCGCAGTAAATCTAAATAAATAAGATCATGTAATTTTCGAGTGTTCAGTGCAAAACTATTGTAAGTGCTTCATGTTTATGAAGTACTTACTATAGTTTTGCAATGAACCCTCGTCTATACTAAAAGTAGCAACAGCCTATAATCGTTAAAGTGTTGAAAAATAGGAGAGAAAAGAGCCAACTTAAAAACTGAATTAAGACGTTTTCTGCCACATTTTTATGAGTTAAACAGACACAACACTCCGCAATAGACACACATATAGAGACACTCTCCCTGCTAAGGTTAAAACAAAATCTTGAAAAAAAAATGTCAGGAGATACTTCTCTCTAAATCTTCGCTTAATATTAGTGTCTTCTACCAAATCATTAACTAAACTATCAATATTCTTTTGTACATATGTACATGTAGTTGTCTGTGTACCCTTGTAGTGCTGGGTCATTTTCAAAAAATAGATTTTTGTGTCGTCTGCTTTTCACAACCTTAAATATCTGCTTGACTTTGATGAGGAAAGATACTCAGAGTAGCCAACAAGTTAGACCACAGGCCAGCCACCAATATAGTTGGCAGCTGGTCTGGATCTAATCTGCTTGCATAAGCATGAAGTCGGTTCCAGCACTATAAGGGTAAATACTTTGAGTTTCACCTACTCGCAGTTTTCCTAGATCCATTTTTTTCTGTTCTACGACCTAAATACACCTGCAGGTGGGGGAAATCAATCATTTTAGGAAAGAAGACAATAATGTGTAATGAGCAATTTATCAGTGTGTCACTATAGTTTTTACTCAATATTAGAATAAGTTATTGTTCAGTATTAAGGATCTTAACCTGTAAATAATTTAATATACATTTTCACATCATCATAATGCGCGCTAAATGACATTAGCTGTGGATGCGCCTTAATACACCATTCATTCATTCATTAAGGATTGATGTCTGATAATGCTTAAGATTTGGACCAAATCTCATTCGAAGAAATCGGTTAAAAGACGACTTCTGATCAACCACTGGTGGATTGTTTGTCTACATAGATTTTACACTGCGCCAACATTATTTCAGTTATTTTGTAATGCCCACGCGGAGAGGGGGCGTATGATTAATTTGTGATGCCCACGCGGAGAGGGGCCATATGATCCAAGTTCTGTACTCTAGGTCACGGAAGCCCCCAACCACTGCTTGCAAAAGTCCAGTTTGACCGATCATTCGAGTTTTCTAGACGGAGCAATTCGTCGCTCACATTCGGTCAGAAAATGTCCGTATGTTTACATTGATCGATGACTTGGTAAGGAGACATGAGAACTGCAGCTGGCCAGCGTTTGTTATGCCATTTCATATCGTCCTGATCAATCGGAACACATCTGTAGCCAATATATAACGGATATCATATTGAAAATGGGGCTTATCAAACACCTGCAGTTGGAGGATAGAATTTATCTTTATAAAAGAAAAATTAATATATAATGAGCAATTTTTCATTGTACCACTATGGTTTTTAGTCAGTATCAGAAAGAAATGTTATCTTTCAGTAATACAGAGATTTCAGAGGTCTGATGATGCATTCGTTTAGGTCCTTAAAATCTCGCATGGGGAAGACGGTTTTACCCATTACCAAACAATAACGGAATTTGCCCAGGTTGTTGCCGACTCGGGAAAAAAGAGAAATCGTCCTTAACGAGCAGTTTCACCCTTTACCACAATGTCTTCTGCCCTATCCGAAGTAAAATTTCATCACATTTTGAAATGTCTTCAAACTCTTTCAATTTGGGAAGTAAAAACGTTGGTGTTTGTTAAAGGGTTTAAGAAGATTATTGATTAACCACTGCTTGCAAATGTCAAATTTGACCGATCATTCGAGTAAATTATTGAAAGTTTTCTAGACGGAGCAATTGGTTGATCACATTCGGTCAGAAAATGTCTGTCTACATTGATCGATGACTTGGTAATGAGACATGAGAAATGCAGCTGGCGAGCGTTTAATTGTTATGTCATTTCATATCGTTCTGATCAACCGGAACACATCTGTAGCTAATATATAACTGATATCATATTGGAAATGGGGCTTATTCACAATTACACATCCAAAGGTTGAAACATTCAGCTGTTATCAACATACGGAAGACATTGATTCTATACCGCTTTTAACCCTTTACCAAATGCCGAATGTTCGACTGTCCTTAATTGAAATAGTTTGCAGATGACTTTTCAAAATGTGATTGAAGTGAAAAATAATCTTCTAATAGGACAGAAAACATTGTGGGAAAAGGAGAAATTGCTCGGTAAGATCAATAGCCCCTTTTCCCAAAATGTTTTCCATAGTTGTCTGCAACAGATTGGTCAAACGTTATTTTTTGGTAATGTGTTGATTTTTATGATATTTCAGATCGTCCTTTTTAACCATTACATAATTGTCGCCGATATATAACCGATATCCTATCCTATCGAAGTGGGGGCTTATCCACAATTAAACATCCAAAGGTTGAAACTTTCAGTTGTCATCCAATGCCGGAAGATAATCGATTTTAAACCGCCTTTTAACCCATTACCAAACAATAACGACATTTGACCGCTTTGTTACGGACGACTTTAGAAAACATTGTGGGAAAAGAAGAAATTGCTCGTAACGAGCAATTTTTCCTTTTCCCACAATATCTTTTGCCCTATCAGAAGATTGTTTTACAATTTAATCACATTTTAAAATGTCGTCTGCAAACTCTTTCAATTTGGGACAGTCGAAAACTTGTTGTTTGGGAAAGGGTTAAGCAAATGGTTAAAGCTGCATTATACTTCCTTGTCCTGATTGCTGTGTACGCACTGGAGATGGCATTTTGAATCCCTTATAGATAAGGTTTATCTTGGTATAATCTAGAACTGATTTTATTCTAATCTTTGACAGTTGCAAATGCCTCATAAATGTTTGACATATCAATGTACTATTTAGACCTAAAATATGCAAAAACTGCAGACTTGTGAAAAAAAGAAAATGAATCAAACAATCAATTCTTTATGAAGAAATCCGATAACCTTATCAAATGGAGTGTTTCGTAGGTCCTTCCTACAACATTGCGCTGTACCAAGTTTCGTAAACTTATTTTGTAAACTTATGTTTTGTTTGTTTGTTCAATTTGTTTTACATCTATTGTGAAGAAGGCTTAATAAGGCCAATCGAGTCACTCTCGATACCTTCTTCCTGGAGAATACACCAGTAATCGCGCCGGTTTAAGGGCTAGTCCCGGCAATTCTTACCTCACCTAACGGGGTTTCGAATCCGGGACCCTCGGTACAGTTGTCCGACGCTCTACTACTGTGCCACTGTCGGTTAGAATGCCACTTTAATGGACATTGCCAATGACATGTCCCCGGTTATCATAGATACACTACAAGAGGCCTGTATTGCTTGTATGTGTGTGCCCGTTCGTATCCTTCCAAATACATTGAAGTGGTCAATTTTGTTCAAGGTTTCCAAAAATCCCCCCGTTACGAACAAATGCCGTAAACGTATTTTTTGTAAGGGAGGTAACCACTTCAGGTCTGCTATCCATTCGCCTACGCAATGATCTTCCTTTTCATTTGATAAGGAGTACTTTACTGTACTGTGCTGTGCGGAGTTTGTTTGTCATGCCAAGCTGCCATCTGTTGACATATCACACTAGCTATGTCATACTTCCACCCTCTTAAAATATCACGCTAGCCATGTCATGCTACCCCTATCTTGACATGCCAAGCTAACTATGCCACGCTTTCCATCTTTTGACATGTCACGCTCGACATGCCGCGCTACCATCTTTTGACATGTCATGCTAGCCATGTCACGCTTTGCCCTTTTGACATACCACGCTAGCCATGCCACGCTACCCTTATCTTGACATACTACGCTAGCCATGCCATGCTTCCCTTATCTTGACATACCACGCATAACCATACCATGTTACCCTTAACTTGACATACCTGCCTAACCATGCCATGCTTCCCTTATCTTGACATACCACGCATAACCATGCCATGCTTCCCTTATCTTGACATACCACGCATAACCATACCATGTTACCCTTAACTTGACATACCTGCCTAACCATGCCATGCTTCCCTTATCTTGACATACCACGCATAACCATGCCATGCTTCCCTTATCTTGACATACCACGCCTAACCATGCCATGCTTCTAGGGATGGGAACGAATAGTGAAATCACTATTCGAATATTCGACTAGAACTATTCGAATATATTCGAATATTCGATTTTAGAATTCGCTTTGATGTCCGAATGTCTGCATGTCCGAATACTAGTACACTAGTCCTCTGTTCAAACCTTTTGTGTATAGCCGATATCTGTATACATGTACGTGCATGAAATATCAAAGCAGTAATAACCATTATTTCGTTTTTTATAAAAGTCCTGGTTACACAGGTTACAGGTCGCCTTCGACTTGTCGGCAGAACGAGTAAAGTAATTCCAGACACGTGATGGAGACATTGTGATGTTTATCGAATAGATGTAGAAATTAGAATGAAGATAAGTTTGACAAATTATTCTGAAGAAAAAATATACTTTCTAACACATTATTTGATTGGTCTTCGTGCATATGCAATCATGATTACGATTGGTTATTGAAAGAGTAATTGTTTAATTTCACGACAAACAAGTCACGTGATTGGTTGACACTGACAATTGTCAATTAGCGTGATTGACTTGTTTTGGATAATAAGGAGCAAGTGCAGATCATTAAGGTGTTAGATTTAGCGGCTTAAAATCGACTATTTTCACACTTAGGAATTAATCGTTTTGCAAACTGTCAAAAGATGTGGTTATTTGTCACAGGTGTTTGACTGTGTGACATACGTTGTAAAAACATCGTAACTGCACCTGGGGGTTAGGCATGTTCTTCGATATTTTGGATCGGTTTAGAGGAAAAAATGAAAATAAAACAACATTATTTTTGAATAAAATTTATGGTAAACATACAGTAATATGGGTTCATTAAAATCGAATATTCGAATACTATTTTGCTATTCGAATATTCGACCCGCTATTCGAATATTCGAATATTCGTTCCCATCCCTACATGCTTCCCTTATCTTGACATACCACGCCTAACCATGCCATGTTACCCTTAACTTGACATACCTGCCTAACAATGCCATGCTTCCCCTATATTGACATACCACGCATAACCATGCCATGCATCCCCTATCTTGACATACCACGCCTAACCATGCCATGTTACCCTTAACTTGACATACCTGCCTAACAATGCCATGCTTCCCCTATATTGACATCCCACGCATAACCATGCCATGCTTCCCCTATCTTGACATACCACGCATAACCATGCCATGCTTCCCCTATCTTGACATACCACGCATAACCATGCAATGCTACCCTTATCTTGACATATCACGCCTAACCATGCCATGCTTCCCCTATCTTGACATACCACGCATAACCATGCAATGCTACCCTTATCTTGACATACCACGCCTAGCCATGCCATGCTACCCTTGTCTTGACATACCACGCTCGACATGCCATGCTTCCCCTATCTTGACATACCACGCCTAACCATGCCATGCTACCCCTATCTTGACATACCACGCATAACCATGCCATGCCTCATCTATCTTGACATACCACGCCTTACCATGCCATGCTACCCCTATCTTGAGATAACACGCCTTACAATGCCATGCTTCCCCTATCTTGACATACCACGCATAACCATGCAATGCTACCCTTATCTTGACATACCACGCCTAACCATGCCATGCTTCCCCTATCTTGACATACCACGCATAATCATGCTATGCTACCCTTATCTTGACATACCTGCCTAGCCATGCCATGCTGCCCCTATCTTGACATAACACGCCTTACAATGCCATGCTTCCCCTATCTTGACATACCACGCATAACCATGCCATGCTTCCCCTATTTTGACATACCACGCATAACCATGCCATGCTACCCTTATCTTGACATACCACGCCTAACCATGCCATGCTTCCCCTATCTTGACATACCACGCATAATCATGCTATGCTACCCTTATCTTGACATACCTGCCTAGCCATGCAATGCTACCCCTATCTTGACATACCACGCCTAACCATGCCATGCTACCCCTATCTTGACAAACCACGCCTAACCATGCCATGCTACCCCTATCTTGACATACCACGCCTAACCATGCCATGCTACTCCTATCTTGACATACCACGCTCGACATGCCATGCTACCCTTATCTTGACATACCTGCCTAGCCATACCATGCTACCCTTATTTTGACATACATGCCTCGCCATGTGATGCTAAACATATCTTGAGATACCTGCCTAGCCATGCCATGCTACCCATATCTTGACATATCTGCCTAGCCATGCCATGCTACCGCTTTTTGACATGGCACGCTCGACATGCCACGCTACCGCTTTTTGACATGGCCATGTCGAAATATCTCTATTGACATGCCATGCTTCCCATATATTGACATGTCAATATCTGCCTCCCTCTTGTTCTCAGTGAGACTCGAACTCACAGCCACTGCTTCTTGAGAACATTACTCTTACCACTAAGCTATGAGGGCAGATGTTAATGTCTACTCGTTGATTTAGATATAAGAACTATAATAAGTTGAAAAATTAGAAAATATTTTATGTTTTGAAAAAACATATCGTTTCCACCAGTAAGAATCGAACCCTGTACGTCCCCTGCGTGATAACGCATTGATCTAACCACTGAGCTATTTCTTGGCTGACCTTGTTTTATCGCTAATTGTAAACAAACCTTATCGTATCCATTCTTTTAAAAGCACTGTATGTACGTGTAACCGTCTCAGTTTCTCTGTAAAAGGGAAATTGAAGTTCTTTTAAGTTAATTGTCAATTATTCTAGAACTTTCATATTTTTTAGTGTAGATAAAAGCACGTATGGCTTAAAGTATCATGCTTTCTGTCAAATAAGAAAAAAACGATATCAAGGCCATTTCTGCAAATTCTATAAATCTATGCAAAAACATACATGCTAGAAATCACATGGAGAATAAATATATATTAAACATATGAGTTAGCAAAATACAAGGTGTACTATACTGGCCACCTGCTTTTGCTCAAAGCAGAGCGGGTTTAAATGGCATTAATCTATCTTTCCCCGCCTAGATAGGCTTCTCTGTTATAACAAGCATATTAGGATAAACATGTTATGTTACAAAGTTAAATTTGAAAGTTTAAACAAAATGACGTAGAAGCAATTTAGCTGACGTATTGTTTAAAACACCATTAAAAGTAGCCATTAAAGCATACCTAACTAAGGAATCGTCAAGTTATCTAAGTATTCAGAGTTTATATGCGGGGGATAAGTATGCATGTTCATTCACTACTTTAAAGTATCAAAACCGATCTATTTTTGCTTCCAATGACTATTCTTCAGTAAGAATCAAATGACAGAACAGCTGATGTGCAGTTTTAGAGAAATTCATTTTTAACTTCCAAATTTCCTATTATCTATGAAAAATCACCTTTAAACGATCTATTTTAAATGAAAGGATCGCAGCAACATGTTACCATGAATGCACACTATGCTTGTTCAACTGATTGATATGCATTACAATGTGGGCTGCAATGTCAATATAACATGTGTGTTGTGCGACCCATTCTTGATAGCCGGAGTAATTAGAATTTCACACAGGCAATATATTCTATATAGCATGATTTTTGCAACACATCGTCATACGCTAGGCGGTTAACAAACTCTATTCACCAAGACACTACATTACAACTACATTACAATGTGTCCATAATGACAGGTTTCTTGGCTGATGAAAATGACCTTCTAACCCCTGAAGGGGCCGTCAAGACTCGATCATAATTGGAAGATGTGGATTTTCGATAAATAACTATAGATAATGGTTTATTCTGAACGAGTCAATGCCGCTCCGTATTGTTTTCAATTGCTTCACTCGAGTAAGCCAAGATTGGATGTACACGTCGCGTATCATTAAAACTACATTGGAAAGTATTCTATACCCAGGCTGTTATTATCAAATAACTCACCGACTCATGGCGCGCCTATTGGTGGTAATTATGAGTAAAACTTGGAAATAAAGTAGCTGGAACATACACGATATGTCAGTTGCTCTGTAACAGAAGGCATCTCAGCACGTGTGCCACACTGTCTAAAATCGCACATATAGACTCGTCTAGTCTACTGAACTCAAACATGCCTTGTTAAGTTGTATTTCTACATTGCGTCAACAATCCTTCAATTGCATTGAAATGGAGGACGAACTCTTACCTGTTTGTCCAAAAGGGTCGTAAAAGATGGAGACAGCAGGCTACATTGTTGCAGCGTTAGAGAATCGGTCTCTGGTACCGAGGGTCTCCTATTCAATCCCCATTGGCGGCATTCTGAAAATGACGGACTAGCTCACGAATCGGCATGAGCACTGGTTAGATACAATATATGATGAATGCATTGTTCGAGAGTGAATGCATTATGCTTCAGGCTTCCATCACAATCGATGTAAAATATATAAGTTTAAGGGTTTAGTGTCCTGTGTTCTACGTTTGACACTCCAAGTACTAGGCCACGGAATCCCTATTCGATGGTTGTAAGTATGAATCTCGGAATGAACATAGACAATCCTACAATTACACAACCACCACTCAATACGAGTGTAGATAATGATTGACTAGAATTGAACTTAAAGTACTCGAGGTAGAACTAAAGACGGTTTCTAATCTAATGATCCGTCATTGTAAAGGATTTAATATCTAAATAGTTCTTATGGTTTCTGATTGCTTTCATCAATAAAAGCACTGACCCAATAAGGTTTGCATCTGTCAGTGTCTGAAAAGCCTTATATCTTTAACGCCTGGGTACATATATAGTTTATAGAATTTAGACGAAACGTGATAAAGAAGAAAAAAAGGAAACGCAGTGCGTCATTGTTACCTTCCTCAATGAATGTGTTCATATTTAAATGTCTGATGCTGCAACCGTTTACCTGTTCGTGATTCGCCTGGGATCATTCAATAGAAGTACATGAACACCACGGTGAGACTGTATACAAACCTTTGTCATTGGGTTTTTAAAACGACACTGTTTCTGACCACCGACAAAATATACCACCATCTGCTCTATCGCATAATTTCCGTACATGTATATCCATTACGTACGTGATGGTCAACACTGCCAAGCTTTGTTGGGTATTTACAGATATACATAACATACATAAAATAATAACTTTATAAGGTTTATTGCATTATAAACATAATGATGTTATATAGCAATTTTACAAACATTTTAACATGCGGAGAAGGAATGACCCAAGCTGTTTAACAATCTAGGATATAAGCTGGTTTTAATGGGAAGATGAGTTGATCAAATACCTCAATTGTCTGTCCTCACGCCTCAGACGAAGCTAATTACAGTTGTTACCGGTTTCAATTGTTCAGTTAAGACGCCATTTGCTGTTTGTACCCATTAGAATCAACTTGCGGAGTGTATTAAAAAATTATGATTATTCTACGGTGATCAGTGCACCTTTCCGTGTATTCTTCGATTTTCGGTCGATCATACAACGGAGTTTCTCCACAAGCATACCTCTATTGTTAAACATATATGTACGTATATATGTATACTCAACTTTTAGAGACATGTAGGTGAATAATAATGCTTTAAATCAATCGCCATTGAAAAAACCAGGATTTATTAAAAGACTGTTCTACCATTGATTACAATCAACTCCGTAAACTGGACTTTTAGAACAACTATATATACCAATTCCCTCCCATGGCAACACTTGTCCTAAACATATTGAGAGCATAAGCACACACATACGACATTTTGAAAGAACGAACAAAAAATCCCTTTGTATTGTTATTTCAGAAATCTCTGTGTAAGGAATGATCATCACGATCAATCTTATCCATTTTTTGAAGTAGCTCTTTATTCTTTTGAGGATGTCAAGTTGAAAAATGGCATTTGAAATAACTTTTCCTTTTCCTCTCCTTTTTGTTGTGTGTTTTGTTACCTCTGAAAATCCCAGCATGTCATCTCTCAGAGAAACCATGTTTGGTGCATTTACAAGAACTGACAGACACCTCGTCATGTAAGGATCTGTCCTCCATACGCAGTTCCCAATAACTGTTTATCCTGAACTGCGCTGGCTTGTTGTATACGCCATAACACGATCGTACCAGGTTGTGGATGAGACAGCTGTGTTACCCATATTCTTAATACAAATCAGTGTGACACTTCAGTCCTTATCGCCTAGTACTGATATTAGGAAGAACACTTTGCGAGAATGGCCATGTAGAATATCACAAACAAGAGCCGATTGCAGACTGACAACTGACACCGTTGTATAAGGACAATTTCTCGTGACGAAAACCTCGACCTGCGTTATGTAAGTCATTACAAAACATCAATACGATTGCACTCAAACAGCCTTAGAATATTTGCAGAAAACCCTCTCATGTTACCAGAAATAATATCATAAGGAAGAGGCAGAACTGACAGGTATGTCAGTAAATTCGCTGCAAAAAGATGAACACTTTGACAACGAAACCGTAAAACCCGCTACGGCTGCTTTCCTTTGTGTCAGATGTTTATTATCGTCAAGAATTTATCTATACTCAAGGAAATTGTGCAGCGCAGGGATTTGTACATTACATGTGCAATATCTTCCTTTTATTTGGTCAATAATAGACAGAACGAATCCTTTGACAGTTTACATTGAACAAAACACCGCCTTATGTTACCCTGGGTTTCCTATTGAGCAGCTGGACGCCGGCGTATCATCTGATTGAGCAAGATTTCTAATGCGTTTAGAAAAACCCCATAACGAGGTATGAGGCGATTAACGAGTTGCCTTTCGTATACAACTGTTTATCTGTGTTGGTAGTATTGTTTCATTAATTCATGTTCGGTTTGCCGAAGGACCGACAATACATAGTATTTCACAACGTCCCTACGTAAAACGACGTACTGCCATGCCGATTTTATAATGTTTGAGCCGTACTCAGTAGAACCCGTCTATAAACATAAACTTGTGACATTGTGATTCTCATTATCGCACTCGAGCAATTGAATCAATCATCTGTGTCTAGATAAGCTCAGATAGTTGCGAAATTTGCGAAAGTTAAATCCCTCATTAACTAATATTATACGCGATTTTTCTTAATTTGCAAGGAAAAGCAAATACCAGTCCAAGTTCTAATAAATCAATATGCAGATAACTTTTTGACAAAATACAGATATCTTCATCAACTTAGAGAAGTGAAAACCAAACTATAAAATTAAAAAGCAATTCGTGTAAAGCGTTTGGCATTGATCACTTTCTGTTTGTATGAAATGACAGAAGCCGGAAATGGCGCCATGATTTAGTGCGTTGTCGGGGAGATGTTTCAGCCTCGTTTGCACGTAATTAAAACATTCATCGCGAGGCTCGCTGTCACGCTGAACAACAATCACATAGTTAACAAATCAACGATACTCAGTTAGAGCCTAAAGGTTTTGTATAAACACTAGTTTTAGCATGATTCTAAATTTCTCTCTCTTCAATTAAATATCCTTCTTTCTTGTAATATGAGGGCTTTTGTGACACAGAAGGATTTCTTACACCGAAATAAATGTTACCTTTCTGACGATTACAGTGAGATGATTCGTCCTTCAATAAAATATATATTATTGTTCCAAAGTACTTGGTATTTTCTCTGGGTGTTGTATTTAACTAGCCAATTCAAGTTTTGGCCGACTTCGAAAAGTTACATAAAACCTAGTTAACAGGCAATCACACAAGCACAATATTGATTCATTTTTAAGATTCTAGATGAAGATATATGATGTACTATGCAATACATCAAATGGATTCTTCATCTTTTATCATTTTCTAAGAATATTTTATTTCCGGGTCGGAAACGAATTTGGTTTCAATCATCCCATTTACAATATTGGCACTGACATAAAAGTTCATGCTAACGGAAAACTAGTTAAATGATGCACGTTTCCATTTTGACCAGCTATTGAATTACCAAGACATGTCAACTCTAGCGGATTACATTTTTACGATCCCATGATTCATACCGATTATTTTCTACTTGAAAACGTTCTTGAATATGATTAAACTTATTTTTCTTGGTATATCACCTTTTAAAATATATTCATTTAAAACAGATCCCCTCTTTGTGGTATGGTAAGTATGGTGACAATAATAACCTACCTTTTTCTTGAGGTTACATAATGTAAGCCAATCGTATCTACTCGGCAATCCCCGTAACAAGTCGGTAGATATACCTCGTAGGCAGTACCAATCTGAACACATCGGGTTTATCCAATAAGAAAACACCTCTGAAATAATAGGGATGACGCCATATTGTTTCCCGCGAGAATGACGTCACTTTCTTTCGTTTCTAAAAATTAGATATTGAATGTAAAATAAAAAAAGTCGTTAAATTTGATTGAGGAAACAAGTATACATGTCACGACAACAAGTTCGCCATTTGGTATGAGTTACTGATCAAAAGTGATGAAAAAGGATGTCCAACACTTCCATACACATTGAACTACTTAACGTGCACGCTTAGAAAATGTGTTAATTGGCGGATGCCGATTTACCCGAAAAATTGTAACCCTACACTTATATCCGAGGTGTATTTCACAGCTCACGGAAATACCCGAGTAGTTCAGATTGAGGCAGTACATGAATACACCAGAAATCCTGGGGTAATTCACCTTATTTCCGGCGGCTAACGCAAAATGCACACAGGCACTAAATATGTATTTAAATGCACACAAATTGGTTATATATCACAATTGAATGTTTTTTTTACCCTTTTCATTAAAGATGATCATATCAACACATCTTTGTTTCATATTTTGACAATCAGCTCTTTTCGGCAATCCCCGACTAGTGACGGGGATTGCCGGGTTGATACGATTAGTGCCATTCATCCACATGTCTCATGTCATATTAACCCTACAAAGTGCAAGCACTACGACTCTAATACGATGTAAATACGAACGGTAAGACTTGCAGGATTGCGTGCATTGAATCGGTAAGTCAATTTGTTTTCAATATAAATAAATCTATACGCCCTTCCCTGTAAATCCCCAATTCAGATAAGATATATACTTATTGCGAAATGCTCATGAATAACAGGATGAATGTTAGAATTCAATTATTTGATATTGATTTGCAACTTGCAATGGGACGTTATATGCTGAAGGTTTAGTCAGTTCTTTTTCATCTCTCCAACATGCCTTCAAACAGCATTTATGTACTTTAGTTCTATCCAAACTAGTCTTTAACCGCAGCTAGGGTTAGTTTATGTCATATTGATTCATTTTGATATAAAACCCCGGAAAAAGCCCGAACACGTACGCACTCAAATACGCGCGCACACATACGTAACCTTGTACACTTTCAAATAAAACTGATGTTAGGATAAATGACAATTAACCCTCGTAAACTGTCTGATATTTGCATGTTCCCAATCAACCGGGAATTCATTTATCTCTTAAAAGCCTGCCCTTCAAGTTTGCTTATTCAGCACACAGCTTCCTCCAGGTACTGAATGAGTTTGGACAATGGTGAAATGTACCAAGCTTACGAGTACTTTTTAATGTTAAAATGCCATTTTCATAAACGTTGCCAACGACATATCTGGTGTCCTCGGTTATCATATATACATGTATATGTACGGCATGCACCCTGGTGTTCATTCATATCCTTCCTAACTCAGTAGCGTGGTCAATTGTGTTCAAGGTTTCCAATAAATCCCTGGCTCGAAAAATGCCGGAGACGTATTCATTTGTAAGGGAGGTAACTGCTTTAAGCCTGATTTCCTTTTCAGGGAATACCAGATAACTTGATTACACTCCTCCTAGTATGTGTTTTTGAAGCATTCAAACTGATTGCGTAAAACCCCATTGAAAATTAATATAATTGTTAACATTTTATTACTTATGTTCCGCTTCACCAACATAGCGGTTAGCCTGGTCTGTGAGTAAGCTGTAGCAGGACAGGATAAAGATAGCTCTGATCAGAAATCAGCAGTATTTATAACCAGGTGCTTATCAACGTAAGAAGTAAGTAATGTTTAGAGGGGTTTAAGACTGAAGCAAACTGCTGTATTTGTTCATGTTAATGAAGATATAGTATGATATAGGAAGGGACGCAAGCGTCCACGTCACAAGAAAGATAATATTGACTTGTTCACACGACGGAATTTCTTTGAACAAATACATCTTTGTATCGTGTTGTATTGATAATCACATGTATTTGTTGGTCCAAAATAGGTAAATATGTTGTCTTGAGGCAGAAATATCTATAATCTTACAAGGTTTGACTTGTTTGACGAAGGTGGAGTCAAAATGTTGTGTCCGCATCAGACGAATAAAGAACCCGTTCAGGCAGAGTTAATTCTGGTTTGTCACAAGGTTACGTGATAACCAAGTCAACTATCAGATACCTCTATCTACAATGATATACTTTTTAAGGACTTCCGTGGCATAGTGGTTAGAGTACTTAACTTTGAAGCACTGTTCTTGCGGGTTCAATTCCCGGTGGGTCATTTTGATCTTCATGGTAGGTAGTCTACCGGTATTGAACAGTCATTATCGGCAGTTGATTTTGGGGTCTTCCTCCATTATTAAGAGTCGGACATAAATGAAATTCTGTTGACACGATGTAAACCCATATAAAAAGAACAGTGCATTGGATAAACTCTTTTAAAACCACATCCAACCACGAAAAAGATCTACTTATTCTGACGTGATACTTGATTTCATGTTGCCTTTATATTCTGTTAAACGCTTACATCAAAAGCAAGACTTACACGGATAATAACGGTGTGAATATTAGCCAGGAGTAAGGTCATCAGGTTGCCCTTCTATCATGACCATGTAGAGAGGAAATTGATATTATAAATCGGTTTTACTTTCATGGTACACGCAATTAGTTTCTACGAATCTATAGTTTTGTAATTAAAAATGGATGTTTGATTACATACATGTAGCTTGCTATCATACTGAGGGCCTAGTGCATCAATAGAAAGTCCTTCACTTTTTTGTTTTTGTTAGTTATACTCCGTAAGTTTGTGTACAAAGGTAAATACAAATCTAAAAGCGAGTTCGTTTTTTATTCGCTTTACATTTGTCTTGAAACAATTCAGTTGTAAATGATAAGGATGTTTAAATGGCGTCTTGTGTCTGGGATTTGACCTTTTCTATTGTCGCGTGTCTTTTGAAACATACGGAGAGACAATTATTGAATACAGTGTAAATATTACCGATTAATTGCCTGACTAAAGCAGCATCATGACTGTACCATATCCTTATAAGGGAGTCGTAGATCTATATATCGATCATTTGGTTAAACAAGATACGGCAATTTGGTACCGATAGCAAAGTATTCATTTTTCATTCGTTTTCTTAGTATGCATGTGTGACTACACCTTTTCTGTCTTTCATCAATGTGTTATATACATGCTAAAAATACCGTCATCCGTTAGGTAACGTATGCGGTGCTATGACACTTTATACATTAAGTAACCGATTTAATAAACGATAAAAAAATGCCTTACGTTGGATTGAACAATCTTTATACCAACCCGGTTAGAATAGCATAAGAACCACTTATTTGTTACAGGGTTACTGTTACCTATTGTCACGTGATAGAAATCGCATTCTTAACTAAATGCCGGCTGTTGAACGCATCGATATGAATAAGACGGGTATAACAAGCATATTAGGATAAACCTGCAATACCGATTTTACAACGTTTAACCCTTAGAATGCTGGGTAATTTACTATAAATACTGAGCAAAGATACTCAGAGTGACAAACAGGTTAGAAAGACAAGCCGACGATTTACTTGACGGCTAACCTGAATCCGACCTGTTTGTATAAGCATGAAGTATAAGGGTTACACGTGAGCCATCACTATAAGGGTTACACGTAAGCCATCACTATGAGGGTTACACGTAAGCCATCACTATAAGGGTTACACGTAAGCCATCACTATAAGGGTTACACATAAGCCATCACTATGAGGGTTACACGTAAGCCATCTCTATAAGGGTTACACGTAAGCCATACCTATGAGGGTTACACGTAAGCCATCATCAATATAAGGGTTACACGTAAGCCATCACTATAAGGATTACACGTAAGCCATCACTATAAGGGTTACACGTAAGCCAACACTATAAGGGTTACAGTTAAGCCATCACTATAAGGGTTACACGTAAGCCATCACTATGAGGGTTACACGTATGCCAACACTATAAGGGTTACACGTAAGCCATCACTATAAGGGTTACACGTAAGCCATCACTATAAGGGTTACACGTAAGCCATCACCATGAGGGTTACACGTAAGCCATCATTATGAGGGTTACACGTAAGCCATCACTATAAGGGTTACACGTAAGCCATCACTATAAGGGTTACACGTAAGCCATCACTATAAGGGTTACACGTAAGCCATCATTATAAGGGTTACACGTAAGGCATCACTATAAGGGTTACACGTAAGCCATCACTATAAGGGTTACACGTAAGCCATCACTATAAGGGTAACACGTAAGCCAACACTATGAGGGTTACACGTAAGCCATCACTATAAGGGTTACACGTAAGCCATCACTATGAGGGTTACAAGTAAGCCATCACTATAAGGGTTACACGTAAGCCATCACTAAAAGGGTTACACGTAAGCCATTACTATAAGGGTTACATGTAAGCCATCACTATAGCGGTTACACGTAAGCCATCACTATGAGGGTTACAAGTAAGCCATCATTATAAAGGTTACACGTAAGCCATCACTATAAGGGTTACACGTAAGCCATCACTATAAGGGTTACACGTAAGCCAATACTATAAGGGTTACACGTAAGCCATCACTATGAGGGTTACACGTAAGCCATCATTACGAGGGTTACACGTAAGCCATCACTATAAGGGTTACACGTAAGCCATCACTATGAGGGTTACACGTAAGCCATCACTATAAGGGTTACACGTAAGCCATCACTATGAGGGTTACACGTAAGCCATAACTATAAGGGTTACACGTAAGCCATCATTATGAGGGTTACACGTAAGCCATCACTATAAGGGTTACACGTAAGCCATCACTATAAGGGCTACACGTAAGCCATCACTATGAGGGTTACACGTAAGCCATCATTATAAGGGTTACACGTAAGGCATCACTATAAGGGTTAAACGTAAGCCATCACTATAAGGGTTACACGTAAGCCATCACTATAAGGGTAACACGTAAGCCAACACTATGAGGGTTACACGTAAGCCATCACTATAAGGGTTACACGTAAGCCATCACTATGAGGGTTACACGTAAGCCATCACTATGAGGGTTACACGTAAGCCATCACTATGAGGGTTACACGTAAGCCATCACTGTAAGGGTTACACGTAAGCCATCACTATAAGGGTTACACGTAAGCCATCACTATAAGGGTTACACGTAAGCCATCACTATGAGGGTTACACGTAAGCCATCATTATGAGGGTTACACGTAAGCCATCACTATAAGGGTTACACGTAAGCCATCACTATAAGGGTTACACGTAAGCCATCACTATAAGGGTTACACGTAAGCCATCACTATAAGGGTTACACGTAAGCCATCACTATGAGGGTTGCACGTAAGCCATCACTATGAAGGTTACACGTAAGCCATCACAATGAGGGTTACACGTAAGCCATCACTATGAGGGTTACACGTAAGCCATCACTATAAGGGTTACACGTAAGCCATCACTATAAGGGTTACACGTAAGCCATCACTATAAGGGTATCACTATAAGGGTAACACGTAAGCCAACATTATGAGGGTTACACGTAAGCCATTACTATAAGGGTTACACGTAAGCCATCATTATGAGGGTTACACGTAAGCCATCACTATAAGGGTTACACGTAAGCCATCACTATAAGGGTTACACGTAAGCCATCACTATAAGGGTTACACGTAAGCCATCACTATGAGGGTTACACGTAAGCCATCACTATAAGGGTTACACGTAAGCCATCACTATAAGGGTAACACGTGAGCCATCACTATGAGGGTTACACGTAAGCCATCACTATAAGGGTTACACGTAAGCCATCACTATAAGGGTTACACGTAAGCCATCACTATAAGGGTTACACGTAAGCCATCACTATAAGGCTTACACGTAAGCCATCACTATGAGGGTTACACGTAATCCATCACTATGAGGGTTACACGTAAGCCATCACTATGAGGGTTACACGTAAGCCATCACTATAAGGGTATCACTATAAGGGTAACACGTAAGCCAACATTATGAGGGTTACACGTAAGCCATTACTATAAGGGTTACACGTAAGCAATCATTATGAGGGTTACACGTAAGCCATCACTATAAGGGTTACACGTAAGCCATCACTATAAGGGTTACACGTAAGCCATCACTATAAGGGTTACACGTAAGCCATCACTATGAGGGTTACACGTAAGCCATCACTATGAGGGTTACAAGTAAGCCATCATTATGAGGGTTACACGTAAGCCATCACTATAGGGTTACACGTAAGCCATCACTATAAGGGTTACACGTAAGCCATCACTATAAGGGTTACATTACACGTAAGCCATCACTATAAGGGTTACACGTAAGCCATCACTATGAGGGTTACACGTAAGCCATCACTATGAGGGTTACACGTAAGCCATCACTATAAGGGTATCACTATAAGGGTAACACGTAAGCCAACATTATGAGGGTTACACGTAAGCCATTACTATAAGGGTTACACGTAAGCCATCACTATGAGGGTTACACATAAGCCATCACTATGAGGGTTACACGTAAGCCATCACTATGAGGGTTACACGTAAGCCATCACTATAAGGGTTACACGTAATCCATCACTATAAGGGTTACACGTAAGCCATCACTATAAGGGTTACAAGTAAGCCATCACTATGAGGGTTACACGTAAGCCATCACTATGAGGGTTACACGTAAGCCATCACTATAAGGGTTACACGTAATCCATCACTATAAGGGTTACACGTAAGCCATCACTATAAGGGTTACACGTAAGCCATCACTATAAGGGTAACATGTAAGCCATCACTATAAGGGTTATACGTAAGCCATCACTATAAGGGTTACATTACACGTAAGCCATCACTATAAGGGTTACACGTAAGCCATCACTATAAGGGTTACACGTAAGCCATCACTATGAGGGTTACACGTAAGCCATCACTATGAGGGTTACACGTAAGCCATCACTATAAGGGTTACACGTAAGCCATCACTATAAGGGTTACACGTAAGCCATCACTATAAGGGTTACACGTAAGCCATCACTATAAGGGTAACACGTAAGCCATCATTATGAGGGTTACACGTAAGCCATCACTATGAGGGTTACACGTAAGCCATCACTATAAGGGTTACACGTAAGCCATCACTATGAGGGTTACACGTAAGCCATCACTATAAGGGTTACACGTAAGCCATCACTATGAGGGTTACACGTTAGCCAACACTATGAGGGTTACACGTAAGCCATCATCACTTTAAGGGTTACACGTAAGTCATCACTTTAAGGATTACACGTAAGCCATCATTATGAGGGTTACACGTAAGCCAACACTATAAGGGTTACACGTAAGCCATCACTATAAGGGTTACACGTAAGCCATCACTATAAGGGTTACACGTTAGCCAACACTATAAGGGTTACACGTAAGCCATCACTATAAGGGTTACACGTAAGCCATCACTATAAGGGTTACACGTAAGCCATCACTATAAGGGTTACATGTAAGCCATCACTATCAGGGTTACACGTAAGCCATCACTATCAGGGTTACACGTAAGCCATCACTATAAGGGTTACACGTAAGCCATCACTATAAGGGTTACACGTAAGCCATCACTATAAGGGTAACACGTAAGCCATCATTATGAGGGTTACACGTAAGCCATCACTATGAGGGTTACACGTAAGCCATAACTATGAGGGTTACACGTAAGCCATCATCACTATAAGGGTTACACGTAAGCCATCACTATAAGGATTACACGTAAGCCATCATTATGAGGGTTACACGTAAGCCAACACTATAAGGGTTACACGTAAGCCATCACTATAAGGGTTACACGTAAGCCATCACTATGAGGGTTACACGTAAGCCATCAATATAAGGGTTACACGTAAGCCATCACTATAAGGGTTACACGTAAGCCATCACTATAAGAGTTACACGTAAGCCATCACTATAAGGGTTACACGTAAGCCATCACTATAAGGGTTACACGTAAGCCATCACGTAAGCCATCACTATAAGGGTAACACGTAAGCCATCACTATGAGGGTTACACGTAAGCCATCACTATAAGGGTTACACGTAAGCCATCACTATAAGGGTTACACGTAAGCCATCACTATAAGGGTAACACGTAAGCCATCACTATGAGGGTTACAAGTAAGCCATCACTATGAGGGTTACACGTAAGCCATCACTATAGGGTTACACGTAAGCCATCACTATGAGGGTTACACGTAAGCCATCACTATGAGGGTTACACGTAAGCCATCACTATAAGGGTTACACGTAAGCCATCACTATAAGGGTTACACGTAAGCCATCATCACTATAAGGGTTACACGTAAGCCATCACTATGAGGTTTACACGTAAGCCATCACTATGAGGGTTACACGTTAGCCATCACTATAAGGGTTACACGTAAGCCATCACTATAAGGGTTACAAGTAAGCCATCACTATGAGGGTTACACGTAAGCCATCACTATGAGGGTTACACGTAAGCCATCACTATAAGGGTTACACGTAATCCATCACTATAAGGGTTACACGTAAGCCATCACTATAAGGGTTACACGTAAGGCATCACTATAAGGGTTACACGTAAGCCATCACTATAAGGGTTACACGTAAGCCATCACTATAAGGGTTACACGTAAGCCATCACTATAAGGGTAACATGTAAGCCATCACTATAAGGGTTACACGTAAGCCATCACTATAAGGGTTACATTACACGTAAGCCATCACTATAAGGGTTACACGTAAGCCATCACTATAAGGGTTACACGTAAGCCATCACTATAAGGGTTACACGTAAGCCATCACTATGAGGGTTACACGTAAGCCATCACTATAAGGGTTACACGTAAGCCATCACTATAAGGGTTACACGTAAGGGTTACACGTAAGCCATCACTATAAGGGTTACACGTAAGCCATCACTATAAGGGTTACACGTAAGCCATCACTATAAGGGTTACACGTAAGCCATCACTATAAGGGTTACACGTAAGCCATCACTATAAGGGTTACACGTAAGCCATCACTATAAGGGTTACACGTAAGCCATCACTATGAAGGTTACACGTAAGCCATCACTATAAGGGTTACACGTAAGCCATCACTATAAGGGTTACACGTAAGCCATCACTATAAGGGTTACTAGTAAGCCGTACCTATCACGATCCGTATGTAAACCTTCATGTAACCGCGTGTCATTGTAATTCTCATTATCGCACTCAAGCAAATGAATTATTGGTGTCTAGATAGATCGGATAAAGAGGCATTGTACTGGCTTTATTCCTTTTTGATTAAAATGAAAAGCCTGCCTTTTTTCATTTGCAATGTCAACAGAGTATCGGTCTAAATTCTAACCAATCAACATGCATATATGTGTGCATAGAATAGAGTTATCCACACCATAATCACCAACTAAGAGATGTAAAAAGAGATGAAACTATAATATAAAAAGCAATCCGTGTAAAGCGTTTGGCATCGATCAATTTCTGTTTGTATGAAATGACAGAAGCCGGAAATGGCGCCATGATTTAGTGCGTTGTCGGGGAGACGTTTCGGCCTCGTTTGCACGTAATTAAAACATTCATCGCGAGGCTCGCTGTCACGCTGAACAACAATCACATCGTTAACAAATCAACGACATTCAATTAGAGCCTAGAGGTTTTGTATAAACAATACTCTCCGCATCATTTTCAATTTCTCTCTCTTGAATTAAAGAACACCCTTCTCTCTTGCAAGATGGGGACTGGTGTGCCCAAGAGACCAAGGTGGGATTCTTAAGCAGAAATAACCTAACCTTTCAGATGATGATAGTGGGATGAATTTTCTATCAGATTTGAAATGAAATAAACTTTATTGTTATCATGCCCTCTATTTTGAAATATTAGGTGGACCACTGAATGTAATATTCACTCAGCGATTTAATGTGTTTGACGACTTAGGATAGGATATATAAAACATATCAACAGGTAACCACACACGCACAATATTGATTCATATTTAAAATGCTTAATGTACATATCTGATGTACTTTGTAATACAATGGATTCCTTATCTTCTATCATTCTTTTTCAAAAAATATCATTTCCGGGTTGAAACCAAATTTGTTTTAATCATCCCATGTACGCTACCAGATATTGGCATTGGAATATGTTTGAAATGTTCGTGCTAACGGAAAAGTAGTTCAATTTTATGCCTGTTTCCAGTTTGACCAGGAGGTCACGTTGAAAAAATGGTATGTGAAGTAACGTTTCCTTTACCTCTCCTTTTTTGTTGTGTGTTTTGTTACCTCGGAAAATCTCAGCATGTCATCTCTCAACGAGACCATGTATTGTGCATTAACAAGAGCAGGCGCAAACGCGTCACGTAAGAAGCTAACCTCTGCACGGAGTTCCCAATATTTATTTATCTTGAACTGTGCTTGCTTGTAATATACGCTACAACAATGTCGTATCAGTTTGTGGATGAGACCGATATTCCTAATACTTGTCGAAGCAACACTTATATCGCCTCGATAATACTGAGCTTAGAACGAACACTTTTCGGGAAGTTTTCTCGGCACATGACTGACAACCAAGATAATTGTAAAAGGACAATCTTTCGTGACGAGCACCACTACCTGTGTGTTGCATGTCATTGTATAACATCAATACGACTCGTACTCAAACAGCTTAAGAAATGATTGCACAAAACCCTCTCATCTTACAAAGGAAAGAAGATACATATTTCATAAGGAAGACGCAGATCTGACAGCTATGTCAGGAAATTCGCCGCATAAAGATGATCGCTTTGACAAGGATGTCAGATGTCTCTTAGTGTTAAGAACTTATCTACACCAAAGGAAATGTTGCAGCACAGGGCTTGGTACATGTGCAGTTTCTGCCTTTTATTTGGTCATCATACATTGAACAAGACACCGCCTTATGCTAGTCTCGGCTTCCTATGAATCATACTGACGCCAGCGTATCGTCCGAGTAAGCAAGATTTCTAATGAGTTCAGAATACTCCCATAATGAGCTATGGCACGACTAACGAAGCTAACCTCTTGTTTCTTTGTGTTGATATTATTGTCTCAGTTATTATTGTTCAGTTTGCCATAGGACGTTCAATACTTCGCTCTATTTAGTATTTAAAAACGTTCCTACATCGGTCTACAATGCCAATTTAACATTGTCTGAGCCGTACCCAGTACAACCCGTCTGTTAACATAACATTGTGTCATTGTGATTCACATTATAGCACTCGAGCAAATGAATCAACTGTATCTAGATAAGATCAGATAAAGACTCATTGGGAAAGTTACGCCCCCTTTTTATCAGTATTATGAGCCTTTCTTTTTCTCTTGCAAGGCAAATCAAGTATCCGTCTTTGTTCTAACAATTCAACATGCAGATATTATGTTGATGAAATACAGCTATCCTCACCAAAATTGAATAAGTGAAAACAAGATTACAAAAATTAAAAAGCAATACATGTAAAGAGTTTGGCATTGATCAATTTCTGTTTGTATGAAATGACAGAAGTCGGAAATGGCGCCATGATTTAGTGCGTTGTCGGGGAGATGTTTCAGCCTCGTTTGCACGTAATTAAAACATTCATCGCGAGGCTCGCTGTCACGCTGAACAACAATCACATCGTTTACAAATCAACGGTATTCAATTAGAGCCTAGAGGTCTTGTATAAACAATACTTTTGGTGTCATTTTCAATTTCTCTCTCTTCAATTAAAGAACACCCTTTCATATCTTGCAACATGCGGGCTTTCGTGACCAGAAGGGTTTCTTAAGCAGAAATAACCTGACCTTTCAGACATTTATAGTGGAATGAATTTTCACTAAGATTTGAAATGAAATAAACTTTATTGTTATCATGTCCTCTATTTTGAAATATAAGGCGGATCCCTGAATGTTATATTCAATTAGCTATTAAACGTTTTTGCCGACTTACGATAGGATCCATAAAACATATCAACAGGTTACCACACACGCGTACTATTGATTCATATCTAAGATGTTAAATGAACATATATAATGTACTTTGCAATACATCAAATGGATTCTTAAGCTTCTATCATTTCTTCAAAATATATCATTACTGGATTGAAAACAAATGATGTTTTAATCATCCCATGTACGCTATCAAATATTGGCATTGGAATATTTTTTGAAAGGTTCGTGCTAACAGAAAAGTAGTTCCATTTTATGCCCGTTTTCATTTTGACCAGCGACCGAATTACCAATACATGTTTAACTGAAGCGGATTACATTCGTATAATTACATGACTAATGCCGATTATTTTCTACTTGAAAACGGTCTTGCATATGATTAAACTTACCTTCTCTTGGTATATCTCCTTTTAGAATATATTCATTTAAAACAGATCCCCTCTTTGTGGTATGGTAAGTATGGTGACAATAATAACCTACCTTTTTCTTGAGGTTACATAATGTAAACCTGTCCAGAGTGACTTCCCTTGCACGGTTAATAATATGCTTAACGTTTTAGTATCGTATTTAGAAATGACACATGTTTTGTATGAGGATTAATTGATTGATTGATTTATTCATTTTTAATCACTTTCATCGTTACGAGCATAACAACTTCTTATTTCATATTCGACTGTAATCATTCTTTGAAATGATATGTATACATGGTACACAAAACCAACGTAGACGATACCTTTAAAGAACTGCGACACTGCTGGCCCGTTGGACCATCGTATGTGCATTGTATAAATAGATAGATCCAAGAAGACGGTATATAAGTTTTTCTCTTCTGTCGACAGCCTTTTGATAAAACTGCTGATGCAACTTTGAACCATTAGTGCCATTTATCCACATGTCTTATATCACATTTACCCTAAAAAGTACAAGCACTACGACTCTAATATGATGTAAATATCAACGGTAAGACTTGCAAGATTGCGTGCATTGAATCGGTTAGTCAATTTGTTTTCAATATAAATAAATCTATACGCCCTTTCCTGTAAATCCCCAATGCAGATAAGATATATACTTATTGAGAAATGCTCATGAATAACGGGATGAATGTAATAATTCAATTATTTAATATTGATTTGCAACTTGCAATGAGACGTTATTTGCTGAAGGTTTAGTCAGTTCTTTTTCATCTCCCCAACAAATTTCAAACGGCGTTGATCCAGCTCTGTAAAAATAAGTTTACATCAGCCCCTAGGGTTAGTTAATTTCATGTTGATTCATTTTGATGGTAGATTCACTGGAAAAAAACGATCACACATGAACGCACACACATATACAAACACTTTCGCACGCGGAGGCTTGTAAACTATTTATTAAAACCGATGTCAGGATAGATGGCAATTCACCCTCGTCAATCGTCTGTGACCAATCACCTGGGAATTCATTTGTCTTCAAAAGCCCTACTTTACACCGTTTCTTAATCTTCACACAGTTTCGTCCTGGCACTGAATGAGCACAGTCATGTACAAATAACAGGATATGTACATTATGCCATACTATTTTGAGGGTCCACAACACTCACTTCTATATGGCTGTCTATCGTATCTGTAGGGAATATTCGTTTTCCTCCATCAACCTTTTCAACGAGAAAGCGCGACCTTTTAAGCCTCAGTCAACAAACAAAAGATACCATTTCTGATTGAAAGCAATGCTTTCCTTTTGGGCCAATATTTGGGTTTTCTCAATCTATTTCTTTATAATCGTCATTTACAGTTGCTGCCAATTTGAATTAGTCAAACTATCCAATTAAAGGTAACAGTTTATACGTCTTCGCTTTCCGTATATATTTGTACGTGAATAGAAGATCCTATCAAAATTCGATGGCGGCCATGTAAGAATACCGTGCACATATAATGCGATTAAGTTCGTTACTCAAACGCTTTTTCGACCGTAGGTCTATAAAATGCACGGCTCAGATTCCACGCAGGACTCATATCTTGATGGCTTTTAAAGAAAAAATGTTTTACGGATTCACTTCACTTCTAACAGGATTGCAGCTTTTAGACATACCTTATATTCTGACAGTTTCTCTATCAAGACTATTTCTCAATTCATCGAATGATTTATGAAGGATATATATCCATTGAAGATAAATCAATGAAATAAAATCGATGTATCTGATAACCCGACGAAGATCAAAGGATATTAATAACCAATGCCGATCCCGATTCTTCATTCAAATATGTTAACAAAATCTCGTATTTATCGGAATATATGATACATTATAGAGAACCTGTACTGTAGAGTGCATAACCAGAAGAGTTTAACAATATCAGCAAGAACTCTGAATCCATATTGCACCGAGAACGTCTAAATTGAAATCCCTCTTGATACTTGATTTGATACGATATCTAAATCAATCTCATTCAGCTGAAAGCTTGAAATCTGAAGCTGTTAACAAGTGAAATCTCTCGCAGCTATTTCCCGCCTCAGTAACCTTTTGCAGAAGTGGTTGCAGGATCGACATATTGATGAAGTATCAGACATCAAGACTTGATAGAACTTGTTTATACTTTGCGGCTATCTGCAAGAATGTCAAACATTTGTGCAAGGCATTGCCCCATACCGTGTTTATCTAAATTATAATGCAGTATTAATGGCAAACAATAAAGAAAAGATATCCGATGTTTTGTGACGAAAGGACAGTTTCTTCTCAAAGAAACACGTTTATATGATTTAGAGAGGTAGAGTTTAATAGTTCTTTCCATGGAAGTATTCAGTCTGTTTATATCTTTCTGACACTAGACGCCTTTATATTCATTCCAAGATAAGTTGATAGGTCATTACTGTTCTGTTGAATTAGTTCTTAGAGTAACCTACGATAGTAGACAATTACCTAGATTAAATGGCGACTAAATCCAGGAGTAATGTTAGGAGCGGACTGTGTTGTACGTAATAAACCGTCATTCTTTAATCAGTTAAATAGCGATGTTTAACCTGCCAAACCCGAGGAATGCTTTGAACACTTGCCGTAAAACTTTACAAAAAATGTTCTGGATTAGCATATGCGCTTTGTGCATGTAAGCATGACAATTGGCGACCTTTTAAAATTGTACCTTTCAACCTTTGTTGATCCGTAAGCCTTTTTTGTTTCTATGTTTGAATACGTTAATGCCGCTTTACCCCGCTAGTTATTCATGTTTTATTAGAAAGAAATTTACCACTGTTTAAAGTCAACTTGGTAAAAAAATATCTTACCATATTATTTAACACTATCTCTATAATCCTTAGAGTGTGGTGCATGTTAATGTCTCCTTTCTTCATTGCCGCACTGTCAAGGGCGTGTGGAAGACACATAAATCGATTAAAACCAGCCTGATCTAGCTCGATTTACGCTTGCGTAAAAGGTGTTGTCCGTTTGACAGGTACTTTACGTACGATTTGTTCTGCTACACTGTGCTACCAAAAAACTTAACAAAAATGTTCCGGATTAGCATGTGCGCTGTGCATGTTAGCATGGATACCATCTCACTCTAATTGTACCAACGTATGAAAGATGCATTAATGATGTGCATAGCTTAAATCGTACATAGTGTCATTTCACCCCGAGGTCGTAGTCATAGCAATGATGGAACAGGTTCTTATCATAACAGCATAACCTATGTATTTGGTGTTCAATGAAAACTAAACATAATACATATGTTCTTTCCAGTCTAATGAACCTACTGATCGTCAAAAATCAGTCAAGTTGTAACGAACATTAGGTAAATCAGACACCACGAATTTCATTCCTTTTTCACACTCTGTCAGCATTTCTCTCTGACGCTTAATGAGATATGTCATTCATGATTTATCTGTTATTGCAAAGAAATCTTCTCCTTTCCAATCGACATACTAATGGAGCGTAACAAGGGCAAGTGATTGGACACTACCCGATTCTTACCACTAAGCAAGATTTGTTCCTGTAAGAAGCAGTAACAGCCCAGGAGATGGGGTTTTGTATTTCTGCTGAGTATGATATCAGAATATATTGGTTGTTGTTCTGATCGCTGGGGCTTACCAGTGCAGAACCTTTAATACTAATATCCGAGCTAATAACTTCAAACCTAATTCCCCTTACACGTCCAATACATCAAGCAGAGTTTGGTTCTAGAGCGTTCTAAACATTCAGAACAAAGCACCATTCGTAAGTTAAATCGTTTAAGTATATACAGATATACCGACTTAACCTATTAATGAATAAACAGCATGTAAAATCTATGTATGCCGACTCCTCCGGAGGTTGCCAACGTTTACAGCGTTCAACATTCCACTATATCAGAGTATTTGTGGCGAAAAAGTAAAGGTGTCACACTTTCAAATGAGATAAAGGTTTAATTCTCGGAATAAGCATTAGTTATGACGTGTACCTGAATATCTATAAATCCTTAACCTTGCCTTTGCCCCGCACTGGTTGCTTCACAGAGAACGTACAGATATGGGCTACCAGCTTGTTGTAACTGTACGATTGGTAAACATAGCTCAAGCTCTAATCAAAACGAAGAGTTACTTAAACAAAAAGTAACGTATCGTGTAACAAAAGTCCTTCCTTGCTTAAGCTCTCAGATAAACATGTAAACTATTTAAATGATCCTTGGTCGATTGATGTTTGAATTGAATATACGCTGATGCATACTTTCAGACAGTGCGTTATGATATCTGAAAAACCCTTGTGAATTATTGCATATCAGATCGATCACCGACAACATGTTGGTTATAAGTTTCAAATGGTATCTCAAACAGTGTGATTGACAGTGCTGTATAAAGCATAACCTCTTTCATAGTTATATCGCAATATCTCTCTTATTTGAGACAGGGTTAACACTTTAAACAGAACCACAGATACATTTCATTGAACCGTTATTCATCAATTCAAGAGTCTTAGTTCTTTGTAAATGAACAAAAGCAGACGACAATATACAATCTATGAATGATGATAAATTCATAATTCTGGCAAGAATGACTATGTCAGAATGAGATTTGCTCATCACGCCACAACTTTTAAAGAGTTGTTGTTTCTTCTCCCAGAAGTGCTTAGAACTATTTACACAGTAACAGATTAACGGAAGCTATTTGTGATGTATTATATGTAAACACGCATGTTATGATGTTACTTTTCCTTGTTGTTGGAAAGCACACTCCGTCTGCCTCTCATAGCGATCATTCAACGTCTCATATGAAATATTAGCGCATGGTTATGACATGTTCTTCCTCTCCCTATAATTAGGCTCCGAAAAACAATTTCACTCGAAGAATTTCAATGTTCCCAACGCGAGATAATCGAATATCAAAGCCTTACTGGTGTTTCCGACATATATTCCACTTGCAGTTACAACCATCTGCAAGTAGTCATTTTATCAATTCTTCCTTTTCGAATGGTTGATCAGCATTAAACAAAGGGGGTCTTCGCATAAAGCGCACCATGTATCGCCTTAGATCAGCCTGTCGTGTTAGCACGTTCTAATCGAATTCAACATTTTTCATTTTGTAATTGAACCGTTATGGATTAAAGAGTTTGATATTACAAGAGTAATTAATTAATTTCATTAAAACATGACCGACTTCCGCTAATGATCGCCTTAGATCAGCCTGTCATTTTAGTTCTTCAAGTTCAAGTTCAAATTTCAATCTAATTCAGTTCAAGCTTTTTCATTTTAGTAATGAAACTGTCCCTCATGAAGTTTGAATTGTTTTGATTTTGACAAAAACAGTATCATTTATCATAACCGATTCACACAGGCGGGAGCTTCTCGGCGTTATCCGAGATGTAACTTGACGCTGGCTTACATACGCCTTGTATCAACACGCGTGGCTAAAATTGACAAAAACTCGGAGGCCCATTTGAATCGTTGTTAGACTGGATACAATCTTCTCCCTACATGACAGATTCCATTATAAACATAGTTTTAATTTCATGCATGCATTCCCAAACACAACCTGTTTTCAGTAAACAGCTTCCCGTAGCCTGTCTTTATTGACGATAACTTCATATAAACCCCATTGGGTTGGTTAATTGATTGATACCTGCTTAGCCATGTTTAGATATACAGTTTTATTGGCGGATTAAATTATAACATTTCAAATGCTTTAGATGCGACCGTTCTTCTGATGATAGTCTCCCGATAAAACGACTGGACGGGAGTAATGATTCAACCGACGACAATAATTGTTGCCTGCCTCGTCCCCTATGAGAATTGAACCCAAAACTTTGCCTTCCCAAATTCCAGGGAAGTCCACCATTACACGTGTCCACTTGGTATGGGTCTCAATGTGTAGTGCACAGGAAACACGTCATCAGAGGAATGTACCTATAGAGTTCTTGATGTAGATGGACGTATTATATAACAAGTCAATTTCTTGAGGCCCATGTGGTGAAAAACTAGCATAACCAACACGATAATAGTAGGTAACTGCTTCGAAGGATTCATTATATCCAATGTTATTAAATAATGGGGTTGAAAATAACACCACCTCTTGCTGATAAGTTTTATTCGACTTATCTTCATTTGAGCAGGGCTGGCAAAACCAAGTGTCCGTATTGCCCAGCTCGTCCAAAAGCCTCAATGGACAAGTGAAGTTTTGATGAAGTTTATATCACCAGTATACGGACAAGTGCATTCATTAATGGATTTGATATTTACGGACAAGTAAATCATTATCAGGTTTCACCAGCCCTGGTGATTGGACTAATTTAAACCTCAATTGAATCTATAATATCTTTTCAAACACAAGTTTAATATTTTTCATACGATTACGCATGTACTTGAAAAATTGATCGTGATTGCACTGCGTGCCAACGCGGTGCTTTTTGTATTAGGTTTGTAAAGGGTAACTGGTGATCAAGAAAACAGATTGATAATGTTGTAAGCGGCCTGTAAGTTTTTTGATAATTTTACATTTTGTTGTAAACATTGTATTCTTACTGTCAGTGAATAAAAAACGTATTGTTTATCACGTTTTGAGTAACAGTTCTCATAATTTACTGTTAAATCAATGATTTATTGTGGTTTAAATATGGATCTGCTTTTTGTTTTTTGAAGCTAAAAAGGATATTCGGATCCCACCTTTAAAACACTTTTGAGCAGAGCAACAACGCGTGTTTCCATTTTATAGGGAAAAACAGGTAGTTTTTTGTACTTGTTATGTGTATCTTATGCATCATGCCATATTTAATATTCTTATTAGTAGGTGCATTTCATTTCCGATAATCCGTGAGATTTCAACAGGGCCAATTTACGCACAACATTTCTTTTGTACATGTTGTAGGCGGTACAGTGTGTGTTCTACATTACTCAAAACCGAAAGCAGCACACAGAGATCCACATTGGGTATAAAGCTTGTGACTGCAAATAGCTTTTGGATCCTATTGTTCTGCTTCGTAATGCTCTTATTTTATATTGTATACATGTACATACCAATTGTCTTTCGGTTTTTGTCAGCCTGGTCCTATTTCAACATTTTATGTTTCAAACCTTTCATCAACCTTTTATGTGTAATCTTGTGATTTTCATGCCTTTAAAACCACATGTACATTCACCTGAATTTCTTCATTCAACATCATATATGATGTTCTACATGAACAACTAAGTATACAACATTCATGTGAAAGTACACTTTCCCATCATGTTGTCCACAACTGTGTTTGTACACTCTAGTTATTTCGGCTAACATCAAAGGTTTATTCACATCAAGTTGCTACAATTTTTTTCATATGTTTTACATGTACATACTTTTTCATTTTTGTTGTTGTTTTTTATTAAAACCATTTCATTATTTACAATGTTACCTCAGCCATAATAGTTCCATTGCATTTAAACAGCTGAATTTCATTACGCAACATCGTGTGTAACATATAGCATGAACAACTGTGTATACAGCAATCATGTAAAACATATCTTTCCCATGGTGTTCCTCACAGCTGTATAAACACTTAATTTTCATAAGTTTTGTTGCCATATCATTATAAACCCAATTCATTAATTCATGTAATGCCTTCTTCAAGTTAAATGGTGTAATCTTGAAGCCTTTTTGCATTTATACTGATGAATTTCATTACTCAACATCATGTGTAACATATAGCATATACAACTGTGTATACAGCAATCATGTAAAACATATCTTTCACATGGTGTTCCTCACAGCTGTATTAACACTTAATTTTTATAGGTTGTGTTCCCATATCATTATAGACCCATTTCATGTAATGCCTTATTCAAGTTAAATGGTGTGATCTTAAAGCTTTTTTGCATTTATACAGCTGAATTTCATTACTCAACATCATGTGTAACATATAGCTTGAACAACTGTGTATACAGCAATCATGTAAAACATCTTTCCCATGGTGTTCCTCACAGCTGGCTCTTATTTTATATTGTACTTCGTGCCTTTAAATCCACATGTACGTTCACCTGAATTTCTTCATTCAATATCATATGTGATGTATTACATGAACAACTAAGTATAAGAACACTTTCCCATCATGTTGTCCAAAAATGTGCTTGTACACTGTAATCTCTTTCGGCTTACATCAAAGGTTTCTTCACATCAAGTCTCCACAATTTCTTTTTTCATATGTTTCACATGAACATACTATTTCATTATTGTTGTTGTTTTTGTTTAGAACTACTTCATTATTTAGATTCTGGCATGTGGGACTTTTGCAAGTTATTGAGGTCAAAGTTCATCAATTGCACTTGTGCATACAGTTCGCTGGTAGAAATTCTTGCAAGTTCAATTTTAATATCTTTCTTTAATGTTTTAATATCTTTTTTTTATTTTTTTAAGTCAAACTTATTTTCAGATGGTTTAATAGACTCCATTATAATTAGTTGGTGCATATCTAACTAAAAACTTCTTATAATTGCGAGCTTGCCAAGTTATAATTCCAATCTTCATTTTTTCTTTATTCTTTATTTTATAAAGTAACATTTCTTCAATAAAAATATCCTTGTTATATTTAAATTTGTCTTTTATTTCAATATCCATCTACCATAAACCCAAAATACCGCTGCATGACATTTCATTACTTATATCCTTCCAACAAACCGTTTTCTTTTTCGCAGTGCTTCCAACTTTGCTGCTTCCAGCAGCAATTTTTTACTTGTTTCCAAACATGATTTAGTTGTTACAAATTAATAACAAATTGATCATACATGCCAAAGTAGATAGTAAATAATTATAGGTACTCCGAATAAAATGGTCCCGCCGAAGTGAATTTGCTTTTTTGGCCTACTTTTGCCAATGGTAGCATCATTGAGTATCCCGTATGAGTTGACCATCAACTTTCCCAATCTGGTGATATATCAAAACCCATACTTTATAAGGAAGATATGTCTAGCACTCGGCAGAGATATCGCTGTCGAAGACCGACTGTTATTGCCATCATTTTCGGACATGATATCGTAAGCATTTGTCACGTGATTCCCCGTCATACATCTCACGATATCCTTAAAACGTCGTAACCGCTACAAAAGTTCCGTGTAAATCAATACAAAAACTTATCCCTCGAAGCTAATCTCCTTTTCTCCGGATCTGACTTTTTCTGCAGAGTTTGGATATTAAACAGAAACATTTTAAACACTTGTTAAAACATCCCTGTAAATTAAGTGGAGAGCCGTGTGTTTTGACTATTGTTAACGTTGGCTTGGCACTAATTACATCGCAATGATCTACCCGCTGATAGATTGGTTATAAAACACGCCTCTCAGAGGGGTGCCTCAAATCTATTCTCTATTCGTGAAGCAATTTGAACGTTGTACGGGTACCCTTCATGTAAAAACTTCCCTAAAGCCACTGGCATAATATATTGTATTCAGGAAGGATGGATTTTAAGTATTCGATATCAGTTTGAAAGACAGCTCTCATAACTTTGATGATATACTACCAAAAATCAAGGATTCTTAACAGGAAGTTCACCCAATCCGTTTTGGTTCATGCATTTTGGGTCAGGCTATGTTATTTGGTATGATATTTAATCACCACATCCCACGAGGAAGAAAAAATATTCAAGACGTGTTCTCTTCAGTTTGATCTTTCACCTTTATAGATAGGTTTTCTTTTTAAATGTATTATTGCAGATTTGACACGACTAGGATGAAGGTGATCTTTGGCAAAACATATCTCTATCCGCTGTTTTGCAAATACCGAATAAGAAAGTATTATATACTCGAAACGGCTATATACCACGTTTGTGCAAAACGGCTGAAGTTACATAGAGCACAGACGTTTTTATCTCTGATTATAAACCGTCTCGTTTGATGCTAGTTTTCTGATGAAGATTATTTCAATTGTACCAGAGGAGATGTTCTGCAAGAACGTTAAGGGGAACTATTATCGCAATTGTATTGATAAAACATCCCGCCACAGATTGATCCTGATTAACTGATAGTATACATACTCACATCTATCTAAGGGGGCATGTTTACATGAACAGCCCATGTTGTAGTGAAGATGCATAAAACTGTTATCTCTGGACGTCTGTTGCAGGGTTAACAATGGGATGTTCAACAGTCGTTGAGTCACATGTACCGCGCTGCTACTCCGGAAGGATAGCTGAACTTCCGGTTCTCACAAACGTAACACATTAGTGTCTGCAAACGTGTTGCATCAAAGAGCCACCTTGCATCAAGACATAATACTGTACCATAGGTAGATTTTGTGCACCATACGACAATTTACACCATAAAGGATATAATTATTGTTTATTTCTTTCTCGGAATTTTTTAGTAGGAATAATTTCCGCACTTTGAATGTGGTTTTTATTTCACCACTCTCAAATTTTAAGTCTAACTATAATATAGATTTTCGGAACAATTTATTTCCGACAGGACCAAATACTTATTTCGTCAAATATGTTTATAAAGGGCTGGTGTTACAGGGGATCCTGGAACGATTAATTTTGTTAATGACTTAAGAACTTAGACGATAGCCCCCATATAGTCTAAACTAATTTTGTTTAACGTTCAGTGTGATATAAGGCGGAAATCCATCCAAACGTTACCAACTGTACAGACGGGACACTCGAAAGACCGTCTGCTTACAAAAAATTCCATGCACAAACTCTACAAAGAAAAGGAAGAATAGTAAAAGATCAACCTCAATAAAAGAACGGTCATCTTATTCAAGTTCGAAAACATGTTTATTCTATCTTAAGCCATTATACACATATTCCGTCCATGCTGAGTTTCTCAAGCCTTACGAATGTCCAATGTAATCTATAGACATATCGATCAATGAGTCCTATTTATTCAAAGGTTCGTAAGAGAGGGAAGTAATAACGTCTGTGGCAGGCAATTACTTGATCATTCTCTGGCCAAGTGTACGATCCGGCGTCTCTCTGAGGTGATATTCGCCTCAACTATTACGTTCAGTTGGTATATAGTTACATCACAACTGGGTTTTGTATTAGAACTGTCGACTTAATTGTTTGGGGAATGTGACGTTTAGAAATATTGCGACACAGAAGAATCAATTAATCATTACCAAAATGTCATTTTCTCTTAACGATTCTTTCTCTTTTTATGATATCAACTTTTAACTTTGACATAGTTGACTTTTGTTTATATCTTCTTTCAGGATGGCTTACGCAACGCCGATTTGGGTATGGTACAGCATCATAGTTGATGATTCTGAAAGTGCAAACGACCACAAACGTAAGACCAATGACCGACGACTTGGGGTTTGCACATGTTTGTTGAAGTCCGGCGGCGAATAAACCAATGCCTCACAGGGGATCGGGCTGTATACAGTTCGGGGTCAAAACAGCAAGACGTATTCCAAAGATATTCCTACCAACCTGTCATCCAAATAACAGACAGTACACACACGTGACTGTGTTTGGCTAAAATGCTCGTTCTGGCAATTTGTAAGTGATGTTTACACGTTCATAGTATCGGTCTATTCGCAATGTCTGGTTCGTTGCAATAGGTCTTTTATAAATTCGAAAGTTGAAGTATATCGTGAAGACTGTTTGAGTAAATGAAAGCGAAAACAAAATTCTGACTCGGAGTTGTGTAGTTTTGATTGTTGCGACTATTACGACGTGTTGTTATTACATGGACTGGCGGAAATAAAGATGGATGGACAGCCCAAACAAAGTCGACAGTGTATACCAGACCTTTGATCTCTCGGTAACATAGGAAATTACTGGAAACACGTATAAACCTTCCAGTTGTATCTATAGCGGGACTGAAGAGTTAACACAATATTGTGTGTCCATGATATATTGCATTGAGTCCTACCTTCTTATTTGCCAGTTCATGTTAGAATTTGTCTGATGGGTAACGGTGCATCATAGCGGTTATCTCCCTGATCCTTAATATGACAACACCGAGTCATTTTGGTTAGCCTTCATTATTTACCAACATATACATTCGGACTAAATCAGAAATTGAAGAAACCCAGGGAATTCGTCAAAATGACTTGAACCGAGCATTCACAATTACATAAAACCTTCCTGTTAATTCCACAAACATTTTATTAAGGATAATGGTATTGAGTTTCCAAATGAGAAGTGATTGATATCGAAATAATAAAGGAACAAAGTGCGTCACTTATGACCAAGAACTATAGATTATATCCTAATCCAAATTTATAATTACGATTATTCAAAAAAAATTGTCAGTTTTGCATACATAATTATGGAATCACATTTTTAAAAGAGACATACGACCTTTTGCTTTTTTGATCATAACGCCATAGAGTTAGGCTTTAAGTCTAAAAATCACGAGACGAAAATCTCAACTAACACTTAAAGAAAACCGAATAACAATCGATTTGATAATTTGTCTTATTTTTTGAGTGCCGCCTTTTGATTTACGTCGGTCTAAGTTGTTAGACGATGGCCTTTTGACGACCAAGAGGTTGTGCGATACTGTCAGTTTTCATGTCTGTTGGTTAGAAGATCGAAGTGTATGGACAGATTTACACACATAAATAGACACATGTTGTCAGATGCAGACATCACTGAACCTTTTTGTATGTTTATTTCAGTGGGAACGGCCACTGGTTTGGTATTCCTATTATCCAGCCTTTTGTTTAAAGTCTGTAATCTAGTTCATTTATTGGCTCTGTATACCTAAACCATTGAACATACAACCTGATTTGTCAGTATGGTGTATTGTTTTGAACGTGGTAGATAATCTCAGAGATGACTTTATTACATAACGTGGTACGAAATAGTGGTAAACCACAACTTTTTGATGAGCTTTTTTTGTTCACGTATTACGTTGTTTATTCAGCTTTAATTGTAAAGACGGTGTTTCGTTCTTTGCATGGCATTTACCATGTAAAAGAATTCAATATGATGTCAGCAAGATGTTTGTAGACTGCAAAGCTATAACCGGGATCTTTTAGAAACGACGTCATTGTGTTGGTTATCGAAAAGAAGGTTCCTATTTGAGAAAGGCTAGACACAATAATTTGTATTCGTAATATTGTTTGTACTATGTTATGTCATAGGAGCTCTTCATAAAATGTGTCATAAATCATTGCAATTATTGTAAAGTTGTATACCTTTAGGATTTGGGTAGATTAACCCAAAACCGGGGGGATATGTTTTGTACTGTACCATTCATTGTAGCTTTTTCAGCTCACTCGTTACGTCATATTGATTAATTACATTTTCTCGACGTTTATGCATCCCAATGCGACAGAAACCGATGTTGCAACGAACAAGTTCATCCGTTTTAAGATGTTTAATATCACCCAACCATTAGCGGATTGATGATTAATGCCAAAGCATATCACAAACTGGCGCTGTTTGAAGACCTTTTAAGGACATCTATGGTATGCATATTATGAATTGTTAGATTGCTTTAATACTCACAATTGGTATTTGCACATGCATTGTTTTGTATTTTAATCAAGTAAAGTAATAAACCAATTTTGATTTGACTTGACTTGTAATACTAAATGCTTATATATCGTTTATCGTTTATCTAGATGAATCTGATAAGGCAAGTCTTTTTAAAGTTGAAATTGAAAAAAGGGAATACGTTTTCATGCTTGCACATGGTATGTAATCTACATGAAAACGTATTCCCTTTTTTCAATTTAAACTTTAAAAAGACATGCCTTATCAAATTCATCTAGATAAACGATATAGATAGATAGATAGATGTTTTATTTCTGTTTTGTAACTTATACAATAGTACATTGTTACATACACATACAATTGTTACATATTAATACATCACATGAAAACAATGGCATATATTCTTAAATACTAAATACCCTCTCGTTAGTATGCATCTATATATACATATATAGTCGTATATATATATACTTGTTCACACACAAACCCATACATCCACACACCCACACCCACACCCCCACACACATCTACCCACACACCCCTTCACACACATCCAATTACCCACACCCACACCAACACATTTCAACAAACACATTTATAGATAAATTCTTATGTTCTGATGTTAGATACTAATACATATGTATATCTATACACTGACTTTCTTTCAATTTATATATTAAAGCGACAACTAGAATTACATATTTCGACAGTTGCATTAAGAATAAGATATTATATATGTTCATGTTTTTGCATTAACAATAAGACATATATATCTTAGTCTTTGGAGAATGGACTAATCAGATAAAAATGTCGATTTTGGATTGAAATAAAACCAGAATTATAAAGTTATGGTTGATCCCTAGGTAAGGAGAGTAATAAGTTATTTCGCCTTTTAGTTGCCTCCCTTAGGAAGCAACACAAATTGAGCAGACTTTGCCTATTTGTAGATGATAGAAGCTCGACAAACTTCTGCATACTAGGGCGTTCTCTAAAGTATCTTTTTACATATTTTTGTCTGAGATCATCATATTTATCACATTTCAATATAAAATGGAACTCGTCTTCAATATCTAGACACTCACACAATAGACATACTCTTTCATCTCTTTGTATTCTTTCTCTTCCATACCTTGCAGAATGAATCCTTAAATCATGAGATGAAATTCTAATACATGTGATATATCTTCTAAGATGTTTACTAACAACAATATTAAGGTAGTTCTCCTCGCCAAAACTGGGTTTAATATTAATATATAAAGTGCTTAAGACCGAATTAGATTGCATGTCAGTGAACCATTTTTGTTGAAAACAATCAATAACTCTTTGTTTAAAACTTGATATAAATGAATTTTCGTCAACAACATTGTAATTTGTAAATGCCCACGAAAATCCATAGTCATTTAACAATGTTTTTACTTTAGTAACCCAGTTTTGCTTTCCATTATTACTTTTTTGAAGAGATAATTGATAAACATATTTTAATATGATATTGTCTGTTTTAACTAGTTTTAACCAATATTTTATAATCTGAGTAAATCTATTGATGTACAGCGGATAACGTCCCATTTCACCATAAATTCCATCGTTACATGAATTCTGCCTTACTCCAAGTATCATCTTGCAGTATTTAAGATGAAGTCTTTCAAAATCCTTAGATTTAGTAAAGCCCCAAACAGGGCAAGCATAATTAATAATGGATGCAACAAATGCATCAAATAATTGCATAGCAGTTTTTGGTTTCAGATCATATTTATTAACATTGTGATATAAGATATGCATTGCTTTAGAAGCTTTACCAATTAGACATTGATTATTTAAAACAAATGATCCCGTGTAGTTAAAAGTAACTCCAAGGTAGTTGAAATTATCAACAATTTCTATGGCTGAGTTATTATAATACCATTGTTCGTTATTATGTAATCGACCCTTCTTTCGAAAAACTACGATTTTTGTTTTTGATAAACGATATATAAGCATCTAGTATTACATCTTAACTATTCTTAAGTATATTCGCCCGACACATAACGTTGTCGTATGTCTAACAGCTTTGTGTCATCAAGAATCAAGTAAGATATTGACCTCATTATTTGATTTTAGAATTTTAAGGCTTAACTTGTTTAAAAGTTTGTAAATTCACAAGGCTTTGGCAGTTTTTCAGTCAATGTCAATTACAGTTTAAGAGTCATTAGATATAAAGGAATACTACAAACAGCTGCAAGAAAGATTCAGAGCGAGCATCTGGGTAAAATTATCGAAAAGCACCCAGTCATGCAAGAGACCATCTTGAAAATCTTACCCATACCTAGGTCGTAGTCATTCGACATTGAAGTGATGCGCCCATGTCAAAAGATATTACACTATAACAACAGAACACTATTGCACCGGAAATTCCATGAAAAAGTGTGCTATATTTATCTCCGTTGCCCGATGGATCGATTTGTAAGTTTTGTGACAGCGCAGTTCCGGATGTCATTACGTAATCATCCCGGATTCTAATCGCCACATAATGGTACAAATGGGAAATCTGTACACTGGCTCTAAAATGTTTGTGAAAATATCTGTATTTGATTACTGAGTTTATTGTGATGAATGTGTTGATGCTTTTTAACCGTTGAGCGTGTAAGTGTATTATGATTGAACCGAATATGGAGTCCCCCTGGATAATGCAGGTTGAAGTTGAACACGAAATAAGCAATCCTTGGGTTTCACAGACGCAAAACCACCAAAAACGTTAGTTTCCCATCTAAGAAAAGCAGTCAAAGCCAACATCTTGTTCATAATCACCACAAAACACTTTTTTGTAGTGACGATGTAAATGTATTACACACATTTTATCTGTATATTCGTAAATCGAAATATACTATATGATGCACCGATGGGTGGGTCTAGATGTACTTTGAATTGTTTTAAATTGTTGACCAGTCTCAACAAAATATAAAGTTATTTAAATGCGCCTCTTTAGATAAGCATGTATCCTGTTTTACAGGATACATATCAATTGTTCTAAGATATAAGACAAGACAAACATATTTCTACTTCTTTGCTTGTTGACGATTTTCCTTGCCGAAAGAATGCATCATTAATATATATGACGAAATATCAGAGGGGTTCGTAGTTAGGATACCCCTCTAGGGCAATGTCCCCCAAAACAGTATCCTTACTACAAATCCCTAAGACGAATATTGCTGATACTAGGATGCTTATATCTTCGTTATAAACCCATAACTTGATTTGCAGACTATACAGTTTATTGTCTAACATCTGTGGATACAGTAGCTGTGATGAGGGAAGAATGGTGCACAATACTTGTACGCATTGATGTGTTCGTCAAAAATGAAATTGAGCTATTATGAAGAGCAGTTACATGCTAATATTGACTGGCAGTCTTTATCGACGAATCAGAAATGGAAATCGCTCGTATTATCCGACAACATTTGTCGCAAGTATGTTTAAATTCGTTTGTTTTAAGACAATCCAAGAAAGGATTTACGGAATATGAATTTTGTCGACGACACAGACATCGTCCTATCATCAACAGGTATAGCATGGGTTTAAGATAACGTTAACAGTTTGAAGACACTATTTTGGCGAAATACGGCTTTGTTGTTATCTAACGTTGAAAAAGGTAAACTATAATAACCATTGGAACGTAAGCCAGGAAGGTTCCTAGAAATGACGTGTTGCAGTTTCGTTCTTAGAGGAAATAAAAAGCGGAGTATCGTTGATAGATGACCAAATCGATACAATTAATTCCCAATTCATCGCAATTAGTCCCACCAATTACCGCGCCGATATGGATCTATTTTAGAGAAAAACTCTCCTTTTGCAGCTGTCGGTGATTTTCATAATTAGATTACCCTTGGCAATCATGTGAAATGCGAAAATCACATTGTCATAAATATTTGAAGATTTTTTCCTAGTATACATTTATTTATTAATTGTGTACTTGTGATGTATTGCCTCAGGTAAATGTACCAATACATCATCCTTCATACAGTTACAGCTTTCTATACATAGCCGCATATATGTTGAAAATGGTCGCGTACCACTGATCAAGCTTATATGGGATGATAGTGGAGAAGGAAATATGAGAACACAAGAGGAAGAAGGAGAAAAAAGAAAAGGAAAGATGCGGATGGAATTGAAGAAAAGGACAAGTTAGTTGACATGTGTCATAAACTGCCAATGAAGTCGCTTTCATCTAGACAAAGATAAAATAATCATATTTCGAATTTAGTTAACCATTTCGTTTATATCTGATGCAGCTTTCCCAGACGTAGAAACTGTCTTGGAAGGTCAGTATGAATGTATATGGTAAAACCCTTAAGAATGTATCAGGGAAGTATTTCATGTGTGCATGTACAGAACGTGATCGGGTTAGCATTTCAAATATATTTGGTGAATGTATTGCGAAATACCATATATGACGCAAAAACATGCACAAGTACTAGTTATATTAACAATGCAGCCATACTCTTCATCGGCGTCTACCTTGACACACGGTATTTGATCAACTGACACTTGGGAGCATTAATTTTCTTGAAAGGGAACAATGTTCTTTCAATGCTATCTTCATATAAGGTTTTAATGATATCTTTGTTTCAAAACCAATCTCACGCTAACGGAAATAATTAAATAATTCCTTTTCATGAGGCTTTTATGAAATTCTTTTCATAAGGGTCTTGTGATTAAGCTATAACACCATAACCTACAATTGAACTTGCGTTTTCCAAACCACATGCCTCCCCATTTATCCTGTAAATAAAACATAATACTTCGCTAATGCATTTTCATTCGTCTGGTATCCCGTAGGCAAACATTGTCGTGTTAAACAAATGGAATTCACAATCCCCGTGTGGGAAACACCGGTAACCAGAACACATGGAAAGGGGCAAATGTCAGAATTATTTAACTTCCCGGCACTTTTAATGTTATGTAATAAAACACGAATTTAATGTCAATCCACGTCTAGTGCTTGTACTAGAAGAGCGGTAATGCTATTAAAGCAAACTTTGGGTCTTTCTTAACGCTCTCCAACAGTATATCAGGTTAAATACAATTTCTTCAGAAGGTCAAAAATAAAATTGTTCCGTTCATGACACATATACGACTGTGCTATGTTAACCGTATTGTAGTATTGTATTTTACACTTTTGAAGTTGGTGTTTTCTACACAGATCAACAAGCCTGTAAAATGAACGTAAACCTTTCATTGTATTGATTCGTTTAACTAGCCATGAAATGAACGGCATGGGTATTGGAATTTGTTTAAGAACATAGAATACCTTATTTAAACCTATTCCTCTAGACTTAATCGGGGTAATGCACGAATGTTTCTTACACGAGTTCCTGTTGTCTGCGAAGTTCTCTCTGAGGACCAGCTTAATTGGCCACACAGTTGCTACTTCAAATATGTATTAATCCATTCAACCATCGACAATCCCTCTATTCTTTATTGATCGCTGTGTGTATAACAGGGTTTGCATATACGTATTGATATTTGATATAGGGTCGCACTAGACCTTTAAGGATTGACACCTTTAGTGCTTCAAAAGTATATAGATGTACATGTCCAGAGGCACATTCTCCGAATACAAACTGTATATGCATGTATTGTGAGATTTACAACTGCATATTAGAGACATTCAAATATATTTTGCACGGTCTTTGCATTTCAAACTCGAGTGTGATGTAATTATGATATTTCATGTTTCACTATACGCATGCCCATTTTTCTTTATATCAAGCAACCATAAGGATTTTGATTCATGCTTTGAACGTTTACTGTTAACCATATATGTGAAGTCTAACATTAGCATATTGTTGTTTAAGGACTTTCTCAGTAGTTCTTTTTGCGCATTTCATCTGCGTATCCAAGAGAGATAAAAAATCTGTTACCGAGAGGTACTTGCGTAGTAGTCGTATAAAAATTTTATTCGGACGAAATTTACTGTATGGAATTTTCTTTCAAAGAACAATCATCTAATCAATCAAACTTTAAAAGGTTATTAACACGTTTTCATAATTCTCATGCATTTTAAGCCCATAGCTTCTATTTTTCAAGTTTGAAGTTATTTAAGTCATTTTTATAAATGTTTTTCAAATATTGTTACCATGGAAACTGTCATTTTGAAGAACAACATATTTTTCTTTTGCATTTTTAATTTCAATATAAAATTTTACTTCACATACTGAAAACTGAAAATAAAAAAAAGTCTATAAAAAAAATGTTTAAATAACTTCATTTTTTGAAATACACATAATAATTATCATTGCTTTTTGTTCGAATTCAAAAAATTGAAAATCTGATTCGGATTCAAAAAATCTTTCAGATTGTTATAATTTGATAGAACATTGAATGATAAGTATTGAATATATGAATTCATGTTTTTTTTTTTTTCTTTTTTTAAATCTCCCAGAAATCATTTTATTACCAAATCAGCGTTAAACACCTAACAACCCTCCGCTGCAAAAATTAAAACCCGCTAGGATTTCTAAACTCCATTCAATCTAGAAATTGTATATTCCCCTCGCGAGACGACCAAACATCGAGCAATTCTAATTGATTATATTCTCTATATATTCCATTATAGAATTGAAATAATTTAAATAGAAGAAAGGGCTGTTTAATCAGACTTAACTGTATCCGGCATCAGGAATTCTAATCTCTGAATGCTAGCACGTCTCACTCTCCCATAGTGGTGGCACCGGGAAGATCACATTAAACATTAAAAGGCTATTACTTCAGATCTGTTTACAAACACGTTTGTTTGTTTGTTTTTATGTTTTTCATTAATCAACTTTGATCATATCGTATTTATTAGTATCGGGGACAGATTAACAATCCACACATCTTAGCATTTCATAACCGACCCTACATATCTTTATCCTTGTTTGATGATTTCTTTTCATATACCCTTCAACAGAGGAACGTCGCTGGACAGGTATCTACTTTTATTGATGAACTTTTGGGAAAAACTAGCGAATATATTTGTTTGAATATGTTTTTGTTTAATTTAGATCTCCTATAGGTATTTTAATGTCGATATGTACAAACATGTACCAATTCAGACATAATGCATGTATCAGAAAATCAACCTACGATGTTCATTTGAATTGTTTGACTTTTAAAGTTTTGATAACTCGTTTAACAAGTTTTTTCGGAGATATTGAGCTCTAGGTAATAGTTCATTATTTGCATTTTGTCACCGACTTATATGATTAAGAGTATACAGTCATAAAAGAGTGGAAACAATCAGAATTAGAAAACATAAAGGTACATTTTTTAACATGACATTGCAGTTGTTTCAACAATTGTTTAGTTATCTCACGGTGACAGTTAAATCATTCCTGTTTCAGTTGGTCTGACTTTTTATTTTCTAATGAGAAACTAAATAAAAACATCAGAACAGCAGCGTCAAAAAGAAAGCACGGTTTCTAAGAGCATTGTGTTTTAATGGGTGGACCAGAAATTGATTATGTATACTAGGTCTTTACGTTAATATGTACCGACAAACTTTATCTTAAACGGCCTTGATTAAATTGCCTATACGAACGCAATTAATACCCGCCTGTGGTCACAAAACAGTATATAGCTTTTAAATGTTTCTCTCAAGGGAACACAAATCTACATAATAAGCATGTTTGTCAAATATCCAACTTTTCACTTTCTTCAGCTGATATAAACTGCAGTACTCTACATGCCTGCAACGGTGTACAATTGAAAGCATTGGTTTCCATGAAATTGCATTAATTAACGTTTTATGCTTAACATTTGCGTTCAGAACATTTCCCCTTATTTCGATGTTGAGAAAAGCAACATTGCAAGGTAAGATACTATCATCAGCATCTCTCTAAGACGTTTCAAATTGCGTGTCACATGATTATGTTGTTCTTTAATCAAGATTACTATCATTGTATATCGACTGTGACGTACAACGATGTTTTCTATCCGTCGTCTAATAGAACACTTCCGCTGTACCTTTTGTCCTAATCGACACACTAACTAAGCTAGACGGGCTCGACAGGTAGATAGACAATTAAGAAAGCTAAAACAATGCAATACAGTACAATACTGTTATTTGCAATACTAGCCAAAGTTATTTGCATATTACAAAATTATTGAATTTATTTAAAGAAAGTACTGATCATTTGAAAGGATAATATATAGGTGATGAGTAGGATGTACTAAAGTCATAACGGGTTAAAACAAACTTGAAGGGACATTCAACAAACATTGCATGCTTTTACACGTTCTAATTGTGTCAAATAAAATATTTAAAGAGAGTGGCAAGCAAATCAATTAAATCTGATGTTAGATTCTGTCACACTCCGCCATGCATACAAAATCGCACACCGTTATATTGAAAATTCTGAATAATTCGAATTATAGTTCTGGAAATGATTTCTAAACTCATGGAAATCGATTTAACAATCGATTTTGCAACGGAATAAAGCTAAGTTTTATGTTGGATAGGGAAATAGTTTTTCATCGAGTGTTTCCTACACTTTACTGATATACAGTGCAGGGTAGCGCTTTACCTAACATTTAACTCTAAGAATATGCCTAAGTTCAAAATAACCTTCGCCCTTATCTCAGTAGTGTGAAAAGCAATATTGAATAGTAACACACTATTGGAATAATCTCTCCGAGACGCTTTCAAAGACGTTTCTCTTTACAATATTTACTTTTATTTATGATGCTATTAATACATATAGTGCAGTAGTATCTACATACGCAACCATTGATCGTAAGTCGTCTAGTAAAACGGTACCAAGGACAGTAGCATGCAAACCATGTCTTCGAATCGGGGATTTCTAGGTGACTATCAGGGTTGTACAATACACCGTCCGGGGCTTGCACGTAATAGCCAATATTGAAAGTTCGGTTCCATAGAAAAGACACGTCATTTGATTCCCATTTGTACAAAATATACAGAAATAAAATAGAAATACCACAAGTGATACTATTATATATGACCAACTAAGCATAAATTCAATGATTCTGTCGAAAAGTTCACCAACTTTCACCAATAGCTTAAATAAGTTGTTTATTATGAAAATAAGGTTAGAAATTAAACGTATGATGGCAATCATTCAATAATCATTTACTGATTTGCTGTTTTGATGTAAGTGTTTGTGTTGAATGTGTATTGGTCAAGTAATACTATAAACAATACAAATGCTGATTGATGAAACACAATATCGAACTTAATTGAGACTTTTGAATTTATAGAATTTCACTGATACATTATTTAATAAAACAAGATTAAATAAATGTGGTTTGTTTAACAAACAGCAAGGATTAACAATTACAAATATTATTTTATTGTATACGGTTTGATAGATATCTTTTTATATTTCATGATGCTTTTATAAAATTCCTTTTATAATGGTATTGTGATAAGACTCGAACATCATAATCTACTATTGAACTTGTATTCACGGACCCAGGCCTCCACATTTATCCTGTAAATAAATCATAATACCACGCTAATGCGGTTTCATTCGTCTGGTATCCCGTAGGCAAACATTGTCGTGTTAAACTAATGGAATTCACAATCCCCGCGTGGGAAATACCGGTAACCAGAACACATGGGAAGGGGCAAATGTCAGAATTATTTAACTTTCCGGCACTTTTAATGTTACGTAATAAAACACGAATTTAATGTCAATCCTTGTCTAGTGCTTGTACAAGTAAAACGGTAATGCTATTAAAACAATTGTGGGTCTTTTTTAACGCTCGCAAATTGTATATGCCCTTGCTAATGGCGGACATAATCTTTACCGCGGATACAACTCACGAAGAAATTAAATAATGGGAGTCGATATAACCACGTATAGAGCTAGAATTGGGACCTTCTCAATGCCAATCAAGGAAGGTAACATTGTACGAACGTTGAATATATCACGGATTGGCCTTGGAAACCACAATTGCAGCTTTAGACTTTTACTTTGTCTGTCAGCCATTTTGTTGACATGCGGGGATATAGAATCCAATCCCGGACCCGAAACATCGACGCGCACCTTACGTGCAAACCGACAAACAACCCTTTCCTTCGACGGACTATCCCTACTAGCAAATGACAAACAAACCCCGACTACCCATTCTTGTGCGAATTTCGAGAAACAAACGACACCCAGACTCCAATCATTTCGACAAAACCAACAACATAAAAAAGGTAAAAAGATGGACGGTTCAGACAGTGACATAATGACGTTTTTACAGAATATGAAAACCGAACTAAAGGAGGATATTTCGTCGATACTCAGTAAGATCGACAATATCTGTACTTCTGTGAATAACTTACAACAAGAACAATAAGCCCTGAGGAGGGAAAATGCCGAAATGAGAGAAAATCTTGACCATCTCCACTCTTAGATCGACATTCCTGAAGGCCACTCAAGACGAAATAACCTAAGGTTTAGTGGAATCGAAGGTAAATCGGATGAACCGTGGAGCCAAACAGAAGAAAGGGTGAGATCCTTCATCTCTAACGAAATGAATTTGACTGGCCTTGAAAATGTTGAAATCGAGAGAGCCCACAGAGTACGATCTAACAATCGGGACAAGTGCCAAGTTGTAGTTAAATTCTCCAAGTTCAAAGACCGAGACCAAATTCTTAAATCAGCAAGACAGCGCCTTAGAAATACAACCCACTATGTGCAGGAAGATTTCACAGAACGTGTTAAAATATGCAGACGAGAACTTAGTAAACGATTGGTTGAGGCTAGAAAGAATGGTTTATACGCATCTATGCAATTCGACAAGTTAGTGATTGAAAACGAGATCTACAGATATGACAGTATAAACAAAGAAATATACAGTGTAGATTTCGCTAGAGTAAGCAATAGCAATCGTGGTAGAAACCATTATCATGAAAATAGCCACCGCCCAACGCTTAGGACCGACAAACGCACAGGGAACCAACAATCGATGCAGGAAAATGACAACATCCCATTAGGAGGTACCGATTACGAGCAATCGAGTGGAGCCTGAGGATCGGACTAGCGGTGTGGCCGAGGCCTACGTGATGACAGCGCCTGTAAAAACAGTACGTTTAACATTCTATCATGGAATATTGCTGGTTTATTGAAATATAGCAATGATACATTATTAAACAACTATTTGTTTAAATATGACATAATAGGGTTGTTGGAAACATGGAGCCATTTTAAGGGCCAATTTGACACTTTTCTGCATGGGTATAAACATTTTGACAGTATTAGATCTAAAAGCAACTCCTGTTTTATAAACAGTGGAGGAGTAAGTGTTTTTGTTAAAGAGCAGTTAATACTATCTGGTGTTGTTAAACAATTAGTTTATGTTGACTTTACAGATTGTATAGTACTGTATATTGCTAGTAGTTTGTATGATATGAATAATGATATTATTATATATGTAACTTATATTCCACCAGAAGGATCGCCAATTTACAGGGGGAAAGACGAACCAAACGGCATATTGTTGCTCGAGAATAATTTATCGACTTTGCGTAATGACTATCCGGAATGTGTATTTTATATAGCAGGTGATTTAAACGCAAGGCGAAGTGATTTGTTCGATTTTATACCAAACGACTCACTTGACTTTGTGTTTAACACCACAACCGACTTTATTGCGGATGACTTTTATTTACCACGCAATTCACGTGATAATATTCTTAACTCGTTTGGTAAAACACTAGTTGGTCTTTGCTGTACTTATAGTGTACATATTGTAAATGGACGTTTATCTGAGGACACGGCGGGTCATTTTTTGTTACGGCCGTAGTTTGATTGATTATCGCATTGTTTCATCAGAGTTATTTCCCTTCATCTCATATTTTAATGTTGAAGAGAAAGACAACTCGGACCATTTTCCTATTTTAATAACTTTGAACTTTAATTCAAAAGCGCATTATGATGATACTGTTTTATCAAAAAATAATTGCCCTCTTGATGTGTCCGAACATTTTAAATGGAATAATAGCAAGAAGGATGTGTTTACCTTCAATTTCAACAATAAGCTGGAGTTAATGTATAATGAAGTTGTTTCTTGTATTAACAGTGACGTGAATAATGCAGTTAACCTTATTTTGAATATACATAAATCATCATCATTAAATATGAAGGTAAAACATAGTTATTGTGCAAACAGATGCTTAGATTTTGTACAACCAGAGTGGTGGGACTCACAGTGTTAGACTGTTAAACATACTGAGTATTCAAAACTTAGACGTTGTCGTAGTACAAACAACAAGTCTGATTTCATTGATTGTAAAATTTGCAGGAATGAATTCAAGGCGATTTGCCTTAAGAAGAAGAATCTCTATCAGGCTTAAAAGAGGCTTTCTTTTGTTGAGGCAAGACTTAATCCAAAATTGTTCTGGTTTATTCTTAAAGGTTCATCTCGATTAAATTCAATCCCATATACTCCTAACACTATAACAGCGAGAACATGGCTGACTTATTTTGAATCTTTATTATGTAATATGGGAGAAAGTTCAATATTAAACATAAGGGATGATCCTACGTTTTTTAATGAAGACATGGACTCATTGCTTAATAATGAGATATTGTTAGATGAGGTCCAAAAAGGTATAAATAAATTAAAGCTAGGAAAACCACATGGGAAGGATGGTATTGGTGCAGAATTCTATAAGTCTACCATATATGAAATCAGCCCTCTTCTCGTGTTGTTATTTAATAAGATTCTTAATACAGGGGTATTCCCAGATTCATGGTGTGATTCTGTTATAATACCAATATTTAAATCTGGTTCGAAAGCAGACCCAAATAATTATAGAGAGATTTCCTTATTAAATGTGTTATATAAGATATTTTCGACCATTATAAATGATCGTCTTACACGTTGGGCAGTAGAATTTAATATTTTAGATGAGTGTCAATCCGGTTTTAGAGCAGGTTATTCAGCGATTGACAATTCTTTTTGTTTACAAAGTATGATACAAAAATATTTATCACGTAAAGGAGGGCGATTTTATATTTTATATGTTGATTTTCAAAAAGCTTTTGACACACTTAACCAAACTAACTGTTTACATGTCTTAACAAAAAAGGGATACAGGGTAATTTATTTCGCATCCTAGTATCAATGTTTGCTAATATCCGAGCACATGTCAAAGTTGATTCGAAATTGACTCCATCCATACTTTGTAATACTGGTTTGAAACAAGGGGTGTAGAGGTGGTATTAGAGGTGGTATTTTTATTACACCTGACATTTCAAATAGTTTCTGTTTAATGTTTGCAGACGACGTAGCTAACTGTGCTGATAATGTTATAAATCTTCAGTTGCAACTTAACACTATTGATCATTTTGTAAAGAAACGGGCATGATTGTTAATCTTAAGAAATCAGAAATCATTGTTTTTAGAAATGGGCGGTCCACTTCGATATAATGAAAAATGGACATATAGGAAAAACAGCATCAGAGTAACTTCCACTTATGAATTTATGGGTCTTATCTTTACACCGAAATTGTCATGGTCCTCCGCTACAAAGAAACTTGCAAATCAAGCATGAAAATCGGTGTATCAAATTAAACAATTTCAAAGTCATTTTGGGAAGTTTATGCACAATGACTACTTTAAGATTTTCGATTCCATGGTCACTCCTATCTTAACATATGGTGCTGAACTTTGGGGCTTTGAATGTAATAAACATATAGAACAGGTCCATTCTAAATTTTGTTAAGATTTTTTAGGTGTTAACACCTTTGTCAACGACTCAATGGCTTTAGGTGAAAGCGGAAGATTCCCTATTGCAGTAAATTACCATATGAAATTTATAAGATATTGGTTAAAACTTATTGAAATGTTATTTAATGCTTAAAACACAAGATTCAGTTGGTAGAAATAGTTTGTCACAAAAGTACGAGAATTTCTTTATTCACAGGGTTTTGGTTTTATTTGGATTTCACAAGAAAACAATTTTGTCAACTTTTTAAACAGAGATTAACGGACTGTTCTTTACAAACGTGGCATATTGACATAAGTAACTCAACAAGATGTGACTTCTATAGAAATTTTGAATCACTTTTGAATGTAGAACGATATATTAATTCTGACATCAAACCTTATTATAAACGTGCCTTATCTCGTTTTAGATGCTCAAGTCATAAGCTTAACATTGAAATTGGTAGACATTTCAACGTTGATAGAAATGACAGGGTTTGTCTATACTGTTTTCTCAACAAATATATTTTGATTGTTGTGGACGAATACCATGCATTTTTTATATGTGAAAAGTTTGGAGACATTAGACATATCTATTTGTATAATTGGTATAAAGCTCGTCTAAACTTAGATAATCTTTACAATCTTTTTAAAAGTAATGACGAAATAACATTGAAAACCCTAGCTTTCTTTGTATCAAAATTACTAGAGCACATTTCTACTTGATTTCCTTTTATCCTTAAAACATAACAGCAAATAACATACTGATGATAGTGTAGGGCATATCTGATTTTGATTTGTATTTTGTAATATGTATACGTATTGTGGGCCGGAGGCCTTTTTAATGAAATAAAATTGTATTGTATTGTATTGTATTGTTTTGTATTGTTAAAGACAATTTCTTCATGAAGTTCACGTAAATGTCAGAGTTCCGATTTGTGACTCATATTCGACTGTGCTACACGTATCGCACTGTAGTGAATATCTACAACCCGCCATTTCGAAACATTTCCTGTCGTCCGATTACTTCGGTCGTTCTCGGTATGTATCGGTCTGAGCCGGAATTATTCGTATTAAACGGAATAGTTCCGGCCCCGATCGGTGTACATGTGTATGTCGAGAATTTGAGATTGCTTTTTCGAAAGACTTGCGTTGGCGAGTCTTCTTTTTTGAAGACGAACAACAAATGATCGTTGCACAATTTTCTAACGGGTTGTCTATCAAACTCCCCAAAATAAATATTCTCATTCTCAAACGTTGGCACACTGTAAAATTCACTACCGCATGGTAATTCTTTCAAAGATCAACATATCCACAAAATGAACGTAACCTTTCATTGTATTGATTCGTTTAACTAGCCATGAAATGAACGACGGGGGTATTGAAATTGGTTTAAGAACATAGAATACTCTATTTAACCGCATTCCCCTGTACATAATCGGGCTAATGCACGGATGTTCCTAACGCAAGCCCCTGTTGTCAGCAACGTTCTCTCTGTGATCTAGCTTAATTGGCCACATAGTTCCTTCTTAAAATAATTATTAATCCATTCTTCCATCGACAATCCCTTTTTCTTTATTTCTCGTTGTGTGTATAACAGGATGAGCAGTTTCGTATTGATATCTGATATAGAGTTGCGCAAGACCTTTAAGCATTGACTCCTTTAGTTCTTCAAAAGTATACAGATATTCAAAGGCTATTCTCCGAATCAAGACTGAATAAACATGTGAGTTTCAACGGCATATTAGAGTTTTCATATAAGTTTTGCACGGTCTTTGCAAATCAATATCGAGTGTGATATAATTATAATACTTCCTGTTTCACTATCTGCATGCCAATCTTTCTTTATAATAAGCAACCATTAGGATTATCGTTCACGCTCTCAACTTTTTTTGCTAACTATATATGCGAAGACTGTATAACCGACGTATCATTGATCGCCCGCCAGAAGGCGGCGATCATATTTAAAGAAGCTTTTGGTTAGTGCACATGGGGAAAGGGAGGCTATATTTATTTTTGTTATCATTTATTTGAAAATAATTCATAACCAAGGCTTTCCTTATTTTAGTCGTTGACCTTTTCTCCTTTATTCATTGTTTCAAAAAATAATTTCTGTTTGATTTTGTGTTCTTAAAAGGTTTTTATTTGGGGAAATAGTTTGAAATAAGATCCATCTCAAACAATAACAGGTCCATTTTTCAGCCTGTATCTCGTTTAGTTAGTCTTAAAATCGGTTTTCTTTATCAAAAAGATGGTACCGAGTGCCAGTCCAATGTGTAAAGTCGTCTGACGAGGTCCATTAGACTATCTGTCTGATAAATATTCTAAACCCCTATATTTTGTAACGTAATCTACGAGATGACAGTCAATTAATTTGACCAATGAAATATTTCTGCAGGTGCCCGTATCATTTCAACTGTCGAATCGCCTTTGTTAAAATCCGACCTCTCAATTTATTCCCTTTAACATTTATTTTTAACCGCTTGAGCATTGATTGTATATAATTGTCTACGATTTAATAATAAGTTATATATGCAGTGATTTAGTTTTTTATCCAGCGCCTACAAATTCCATTTTGATCGACGAAAAAAACAATAAAACTGTAGCTGTTACGGTTTTCGTGCCGATACAAATGCGATTTTCAGCCTTTAAGCAGAATTATCGTCAATCTTTCCTTTAAATCACTCAATTTCTTTCGGTAAAGAAACAGCCCATAATCAGAAAGTATATATACAGATGATTTTTAGGTTTTATTGATAAAAAATAAAAAGGTAATTACCAAACACACTTGATCTTTTTCCATTCGTCCCATATTCCGTTCGTACCGTACATTTAATTATAAGTCATTTAGCTCGATAGTATCAACAACAAGCCTAAATGTGATGCGAAGTCTGTGTTTCAAAAATGACAGTAGTAAGACATCTGTAAAATGTGAAGATGTGGTCCTTGTGTAGTTCTAATTAGGTCAACATAGAATGTTCCACGTCCTGCTCTTTCTTTAAGTTGTTATATGTAATATTTTGTTTTGGTATAAGACAAATGTGTTTTCTGTACGAAGTTGGTGCACATCACTTTACTTGATGACACAGTCTTAAAGGCTTAGATTGATTTGTGCTAATATTCACTTAAAAGTTGTAGTGTGCTATCAATGCTGTCTCAATTAGGAAATGAAGTTATATAAGTAATAAGTAGACAGTTTGTGTATTGCTTTTCTCAGAGACATAGATAACTGTTATCTATGTCTCTGTTTCAACTAACCAATAATGCAATTAAAATATTGTCTTCATATTTTATTATTGCTGCCTGCATTTATTTTCGTCGTTCTGTAGAATTAAAGATCATTGCATTTTTCCCCCCTATTATGCCATGTAAATACATATTAAAAACATTCTTAACCCATTACCACACAAAGACGACGTATAACCACTTTGTTGCAGACGACTCTGGAAAATATTGTGGGAAAAGAGAAATTGCTCGCTAAGAGCAATTTTTCCTTTTCCCACAAGGTTTTCTGCTCTATCTGAAGAATATTTTACAATTTCATCACTTTTTGAAATGTCGTCTGCAAACTCTTTCAATTGGGGACAGTCGCAAGTTGCCGTTTGGGAAAGGGTTAAAAGACATATTTAATTAGTTATCTTTAGTAATTTGCCATACATTTTATATCTTTTCCTTAGTACTATATCAATATTGAAAACAAAACTCATCATAAGGTACATCTAAGGTTACGATTAAATTTATTGTATTATAAAAAAAAGAAAAGGGTATCAAGCGTAAATAATAATGGGAGAAATGTGCTTCATTGTAAGGAATTTCTTCTTCCATCACAATGATTTCCCAAACTGTCGTATAAATGACAGGTTTCAGGTTTATCTGTTTAATCATTGTTGGTAGACATTTTAACAAAATGAACATACAGTTTCCACGAACATTTACATTGTGTAGGCTTTTCTGTATATGAGATTATAAGAAAAATCAGATTTGTAACTTAAACTGACGACAATTACGATGTATTACAAATGAGACACAGAAATTGTTTGTGTTGAACAATGTTTTCTTCTTCCTCCTTAATAGATTCTAGCTTCTGCTGCAAGAGTATTGTCATGTGTTTGTTTGACATCGGTTTCAAAATTCAATATCATTAAACAAGCAGTTTTCAATACATACTTTGTGTTGGCAAAAATCGAAACAATTACAGACAACTTTCATAAAAGTTTAGAAATACTCAATTTCTATATATATGTTTGCAGGTTAAATTCTTCTGTTACATATTTCTTAACCCATTTGATCCTATTGGAATAAGATAATTCTCCAAATTGAAAACACCTGCACAAAATTAATATTGAGAAATTTGGAAAATGTCAAAGTGATAAACGGTAAAGATAAGTATCAAAAGTCAAGAAATATATCTTGGTTTGTTACAATGTCTTAAAAGTTTCCGGTTTCAATAGCTTTAAAACAATTAAAAGAACGAAATTTATTAAAGCATGAAAGCAAGATTATAAGAAATAGTCTCTTAAAAAACAGCGCCTGTCTAACGCTCCTCCAACATATGTTGACTAGATCTGATCTTTCATCATGAGTCGTTTCAGATTAATTTCTTCTACTTTTGGTGAAACAGTCAGCCACAAACCTATGTTTAAACTTTGTGACAGCTATTCCCTCGGCAATTGCTTTCATTAGCCGAGTAACAGGCTCTTTCTAATGAGTTTGAATGACGAGATACGTTTGCACGTTTTATAAATACATTTCTATTCTATTCTTTTTATGTTATGTTGGAGGTTTTGTTTAGGAAGACAAATCAAATTTTTTGCGGGCGACTTTGAGGCTTGCATCAATTTTCTCTTGTATTAGTGTTGAACATGCTTGACAAGGTACATGTGCATATATGTTCAGCGATACCTTGCATCGCGAGTTAAAACAAATGGGATTCGTTTGAAGCATCACATTGCAAACCATAAAGGGAATATTACAACTTCTTTTGGAATCGTCTATTACTCAATACTCTTGGACTATTTCAATGCAGCTGTTGATTGTACGAGTTCCTTGTTGTTATTGTTGTTTTTGTAGACCAATCAGACAAACGATAAAAGAGATATACGGTTATCGGCGGTGAGGGACAGTCTGTGATTGAATTTGTCCCGCGGACATCTGGGTAGACCTTAATCAGACTTTTAGTTAACCTTTCGTTAATATTCACAGGGGTTCGGTAAATACAGTTGTGTAAGGACAACTTGAAATGTACTCGTGTTTTATTTGTTTTAACTGGTCATACCATATGAACACTTGGGTTGGTTGGGTTGGTACCCTTAATTCATTTGGTGAATGGTAACAACTATGAGGAGACCACTATGATAGCTATGATTGATCTATGCTGTAACTTTGTGAATGACATTTCTACGTCTGAATCATTTGGACTGAGAAAGGCCTTGATATATTCGCAAATAAGTTCTTCTAGTACATAGTAACCTTAATTAATGGACTACATTATCATGTCACGCAATTTGGAGAGGCGACTACGATGGTGTCTTACTTTGCAATTTTGCTTTTTCTCAACATCGAAAAAGATGAAATGTTTTGAACGCAAATCTTTAGCATAACATGTTGATTAGTACACTATCCCGGAAACCAATGCTTTCAATTATACTCTTTTGCAGGCATGTAGAGTACTGTAGTGTATATCTGCTGAGCGAATTGAAAAGTTCTGACAAACATACTTATTATGTAGATTTGCCCTCCCTAGGGAGAAATTCTCAACATCGAAAAAGATGAAATGTTTTGAACGCAAACCTTTAGCATAACATGTTGATTAATACACTATCCCGGAAACCAATGCTTTCAATTATACTCTTTTGCAGGCATGTAGAGTACTGTAGTGTATATCTGCTGAGCGAATTGAAAAGTTCGTGTCTGACAAACATACTTATTATGTAGATTTGCCTTCCCTAGGGAGAAATTCTCAACATCGAAAAAGATGAAATGTTTTGAACGCAAACCTTTAGCATAACATGTTGATTAATACACTATCCCGGAAACCAATGCTTTCAATTATACTCTTTTGCAGGCATGTAGAGTACTGTTGTGTATACCCGCTGAGCGAATTGAAAAGTTCGTGTCTGACAAACATACTTATTATGTAGATTTGCCTTCCCTAGGGAGAAATTTTTAAAAGCAATATAATGTTTTAGTCCATAGGCGGATATTCATTGCGTTTGTAGAGGCAATTTAAACGAGGCCGTTTAAGATTCAGTGTGTCGGTACATATTCACGTAAAGAGCTAGTATACATAATCAATGTTTGGTCCAACCATTACAACACAATGTTCTTAGAGACCGTGATTTCTTTTTGATGCTGCTGTTCTGATGGTGTTATTTAGTTTTCATTGGTAAAACAAAATCGATGGAAAATAAAAAGTAAGACTAAGCTAAAAGTTTGCAACCGCTTATGTATATACATTAAAGATTTAAATGTCACCGTGAAATAACTAAACAGTTGTTGAAACAGCCGTAATGCCATGTTAAAAAATGAACCGTTTTGTTTCCTTATTCGAATTGTTTCCACTCTTTTATGTCCCTATACTCCTGATAGTTTAAGTCGGTAACAAAATGCGAATAATTGACATCTCTTCTCTAGAGATCAATATCTTCGAAAGAACGTGTTAAACGAGTTATCAAATCTCAAAATGTCAAGCAATTGAAATAATCATCGTTGGTTGATTTTCTGTTCAATGCACTGTGTCTGAAATGGTTAGTACAAATATAATACGTTATCATCAAATGTATTTAATGAAAAACCCCAAAACAAACACACAAATGTTTTTGTAAACAAAACTTTCTGTAATAGCCTTTTAATATTTTAATGTGATTCTCTCGGTGCCACCAATATGCGAGAGAGAGCCGTGCTAACATTCCGAGGTTATAATTCCTGACGCCGGAGACAACAAAGTCTAATTAAAAAGCCTTTCTTCTTTCTTAATCACTTGTTTTCTATAATGGAATATATAAACAATTTAATCAATTACAATTGCTCGATGTCAAGGCGTCTCATGAGAGGAATATACAATTTCTAGATTAAACGGAGATTAAAAACCCTAGCGGGTTTTAATTTTTGAAGGGAGGTTTCGATTATAGCTAATGATTGATTCGACGACTCTGTAAAAAAGACAAGATGAGGTTTCATAGCAATGGCGATAAATCCTTCTGTTATTCTTTCTTGTCAAAAAGCTTAATCGAGATAAGAAACACATGCACCAGGGTATTACATATAAAGGTTAAAGTATAAAAAACACCCCTTTCGGCCGGTGGGATATGTCGCAAGCAATGAGAACTTGTGATGATACGAGACAGAAAGATCACAACCTTTTGTTTGTTACTAGACAATTGGTTGATAATCAAGTCTCGGGATATCCTCATATTGTTTTATCGTCTTGCTACGCTGATGGACTGTTACAAAAACTTAACTCAGCTCCTCTTTCATCTTGTTTATATTTCATCGATATCGAAACAAGTTGTACAGTTGTTATATCTTTCTCTCACTCGGATAATCAAAGCTGTAACTGTGATACAGTGAGATGAATTATCCGTGTCTTGATCAATCGGATTAATCTTTCTCCTGATTAAGTAGTATTTATTAACATAGAGCGTGTACTAATTGATAACAAACCTCCTATCAATGGTTTCAAATGGGCAACACCTTCCTTCAAATATATGGACAAGATAACAGCAACAACAGCATCAACGTTACAATGGATGTTTTAGATCCGGTTATTCTACCCTGCTTATATATTTACGATATATTGAAATAAAATAACATAGTAAAACATATCACCGTAAATGTTTCTTTCATGTTGAATGAGTCAAACCAGACAACGTGATCGGGAGAAATTTGCCGATTTCTGCAATACTTTTTCTACTATGTTGATCGAAATGTGTCAATGTATATCAGTTGTGACTTACAATGATTTTTTCCATCCGTCGTCTAGTAAAAAGCTACCGCTGCTTGTACTTGCTCTAATCGTTTCAGTTTCAAATAAAATATTTAGAGGTAATGTCAGACTAATCAATTAAATCCGATGTTAAATTCTGACTCCTTCCGCCATGCATACAAAATTGCACACCGTTATATGGAATAATCTGAATAATTCATATTGTAGTTCTGGAAATGATTTTCTAAACTCATTGAAATCCGTAGGTTTTAACAATCGATAAGGCAACGGGATACAATTTTATAGTGGATAGGGAAATAGACCTGCATCGACTGTTTCCTGTACTTGACTGATATACCGTGCAGGACAAAAATGAATGTTGTCGGGTCACGTGAATAGCGGAATTTTCTTAGTGGCAAGTTGATTTATTTATATAGGTTTTCATAGTTTCAACATTATTTCAGTTATGTTGCAATGCCGAATCTTAAAAGTTGAGGAAAACACCATACTCAAGTGCCAATAGGCCTAGTCAAACCGGGAAAACCATCAACATTGCATAAGTCAGTCGGGACACTATCTTACATGAAAATCCATATCTATCGACGGGGTTTGATCCCATCCGGAGAGGGGGCTTGTGATTCAAGGTTTTGAAATCTAACCACTAGGCCACTTTTGAGATCTTCAATTCCCATTGACTCCAATGTTAAATCAGGCATTTTCAAGACTCTGCTGAGTGAAGAATAGTGTTCTTTTACGCTAATAAAATTGACACCTTAATCGTCTCATTTTTTTTTCTACGGAGCAAAGTGTATTAGTACCGTCCGAAAATCAGTCAACTAGCTGTAAAATCTAGCCGAGGTACCGGCATTTGTGTTTATACATCCCGAACAAATAGTCCTGCAATAAGTAATCAAAACAAACTTTGGGAGCATTGCAGGACTATAATCTATACAGGAAACATATCAGTGTTCTACCAGCTCATCTCTTACCAGCAAAATTATGCACCAGAAGTCGAAAATCAAAATTTCTAAATTGGACTACTTTTGGGTATTACGACCCGGAAGTACTCCGTAAGAGGTGCGAGACCTATTGTAAAAATCTCAAGTTCGATAACATAGAATACACGCGTCATTTTATTCTCGTTTGTACTTAATATCTACAGAAATAATTTCGAAAAACCTTAAGAGATATTACGCATGTCCACTTGGACGAAAATCATCAATTCTGTCAGAATGCTTATCATCAATAGCTTAAGTAAGTTTATGTATTATACAAATCTGAAAGAAACATCTAAATGTATGTCGGCCGAGATTTCATTAACACTTGTTGCTCTACTGTTACAATGAATTTCTTTGTGTTGAATGTACTTTTGACTAGTTTTAAGCAATGTAAATGATGATTGGTGCAACTTCACTGTTTATCCATCCTTGGCTATCTTCTAGTTAAAACTCGAGTCAAACTTCGCCCATAAAGGCATCAATAACTTCCCTTGCAGCATTGCTTTAGGCAGAAATATGACACATGCTACTATTTCTTATGAGAATTGATTTGTATGTTTATTAGAAAGTTTTCTTTTGTTGTTTACAAATCGTCCAAAGTACAACTCTTATGACAGTATTCAATCCTACCAATGAACGTTTAATTTGTTTTTAACAAAACATAAGTTTATTTCATGACTTGAAGTCTTCAGGTTCATCGTCATTTAATGAAACTTTACGTGTACCTAAAGGTTTGCCAATCCTAAACTGATACAGACTCTGTTAAAGGGTAGGGATAATGATATCTCCGGAATTAGGCGTAATGCTATTAGGCTCGCACATCATTAACCTTAACACTTATAGTGCTGGAACAAAACTCGTGCTTATGCAAACAGGTTGGATCCAGGCCAGGTACCAAGTAAATTGGCGACTGGCCTGTCTTACCTGTTTGCTACTCTGAGTGTCTTTCCTCATCAGAATTAAGCTGATATTTAAGGTTTTTGGAAAGCAGACGATACAAAAGTCTATTTTTAGAAATTACCAAGCATTCTAAGGGCTAAACATTTCGTAATCAGTTACGCAACCAAGCGACCAATAGTCATCGACCGACCAGCACTCGGAATAACCCAATTTAATTACCTACCCAACGGTGCTTGTTCACGACAGAGAACGATTTCATATCAAAATAAAATGTCGTTGAGACAATCCAGTTTTTGTACTGTTGTTTGAAATACAACATAAAGTGGCTTTTGGCAGCATGATAAAGTCAGGAAGCGTCAATTTATCTAAGTATGCACAGCTTACATGTGGTAGATCTCAAAAGCGATGTCGTGTTTTTTAGATTAAAATACATATTAATTCACTGTATACACACTTTAAACAATTGAAAACGACCTAGTTTTGCTTCCAATGACTTTTCTTAAATGCGTATCATAAAAAGGGTAAAGTTGTCGTGAAGTTTTAAAGAAACTGATTATAAATTTCCAAATTAACTCACATCAGTGAACAAGGACCTTTAACGAACACTCTTATCAAAACAGCATAAACCTACCCTGGCGTTGATCTATTCCATGATAATTCTAGGATTCGCCACTAGAAACTACCAATAAAACAGGCAATAAAGTAGGTCTCAAATTGTCTCTAAGTTGACAATAATGTCACCCAGATCATGTGTCGATAACCTTTATACCACTTCTCCCTTCAAATACCGTGGTGTTCACCTTAATTAAGGTTAATGGTTCCTAGCATGTGTATATAATTCCCGTTTATGTTACCTTTTTGCACCAACCCTTTGAATAGCTAGGACGAAGTAATATCACAAATAAGTTTTGCTTACATTACTGTTTGAAACAAACAACATCGTATTATCATAAGCATTGTTATCTACACTATTTATTAACTTGCAGTGTTTTTGATGTTTCCAGTATGCAATAAAGCTCGCTTTAAAGGTTTAGCCAATACTCGTTAGTACGTTTATACCAAAGTATGTATAAGGGGGACCTTCCAAACGTGCAAATGAATCCCAAAGACGATTTGCTAAATTTCCAGCGCTTTCTAAGTGATCAAGTCATTATTTGAGGACGCGACTGGCTGGATAAGATGTCCAAAACCCACCAATGAAAAGTATCCCGTTTTCGTATCTGCAAGTGTTGAATAAAGTTCCTTTATCAGTGCAGCAAACAGTGAACATATGAGTGTTGCCCATTAATTGGATAGAATTACCATACAATTCATAGTGCATCAAATGCATGGTGCGAAACAAACAGTAAACATCATTGTTAAAATGTTGATTATGATTGGCTGCCCGGAAAAGTTGAAACAATTAAGAGGAGGGATAGAGAGAGGAAACGACACTATACACCCAACAGAGCCAAAGAGTGCCTCGGAAGTCCTGATTAATAAAATTATGGATACCACCGAGTTAATTATCAATATTGTGTCTGAGTTTTCATTTGGGGAAACATATGCTGAGAGACAACTGCCATGTTTTGTTTTCCCTTTAAAACACGTTATGCAGTCTCTCCTGTCATTCTAAAGGTGCTTGTTCAAAGAAGAGAAACTTATAAGGTCAAACTAGAACATCGTTGATACAATACAGCAGTAAAGTGGTGTTTGATAAACTATCAGATGAACCTATTGAGAGCATAATGAATTCAGGAAGCGTACATCAATTCATCTAAGTAGTTACTGTTTAAATGCGAAAGATTACAAAAGCGATGTCACGCTTTTGCATTAAAAAACATGATAAGTCTCTGTTTATTAATTTTGGATAATAAATCTGTTTATGAAACTTAATGCCCCCTTCCAAGCCATTCGGCTGTTGCTGACACAAAAGAGCCCATAAGGAATAACAATAAACCAAGATATGTAAAAGTGTTTACTCTTACAATAAAATATCCTCGTACATTGAACTGTATTCTTCTATGTAACTAGCTGTTTTAGAAAAGTATCATGCTTTTCATTCTGTCATTATTTACTGTTAAACCTCATTTTATACGATACATGTGCAGTTTAGTCCTGTAAGACGTATTCCGTTTCACCATACGTATCATTACCATCAGTACCTGTGCGTGTAATATACATTTTACACGAAATGACAGTCACTATGATGTAATCCTAAAATGATACCTTCATACCTTACTGTTGTATATTGTAGGAGCGAAGGCCAGGAACTTACAGTAAGATTGTATGACTCTTCTACTACTGAGAACGATCGACTTTTCTATTACAAAGAACGCAACTTAAACATGGTTCATATGGATGGAAGGCGCGCGTTACTGGATTGTGGTGGGTTTTCTCTTAAGGCCCGTCTCGACATATGTATACATGTGTGTTGTCTGTGTCTAGGGAGACTGTCTCGCTACGATGACAGATACAGACTTGCTTCGTATTCATGGTTTGGGAATCACCCAGATTCCGGTCGCGACGTGTATAAGGAGGAGCTTTAGGAGTTGTATCAATTAGCATGGAGAATGTTATCTGTTCTGAAAGCATTGGCTTGTATATCACTTTCAACATATTTTTGATAATGGGACCTTATATCCAGGTATATTAGGAATGCTCCTGAATTCTAGCTGATGCTCTACAAATGAAAGGTTAAATGATCACAGCTATTTATATCAATTGTAGTTTTGATACAAGTCTAAATTAAAAGAAACCCCAACACAGGATTCTGAACGATTTTCACGTGACAAGCAAAAAATGATAAATGCATCCATAAAAGAACATGCTTATGTGAAATTTCTACTTTTTTCCTATTGGCAGTACGATTTGTAGCAGTTCTTTATTACATTTGGAACAGGCTTACCTATCAATAGACATGTATCATTTGTCATTCCCTTCTAAAATTGCCATTTGCTATATGTTTCAAAACTGTCAGGGGAATTGGGTGACTCAACAAACCCTTATTAGTAACAGTCGAGACAGAAATCTAATCAGGTATCTCTGGTTGACCTTAAAAGTCAATATACATATTCCATCTCTATATATATATTGCCTTATGTTTCCCGAATGGGACATTTATAATGAAAAGCGCATCCCTGTTTCCCTAGTTACACAAAGCCCCAATATAAAATACATTTACGTCACTTCCATTTGAGAGATAGTGTGTGGAGGGTTGATATATATACGTATTGGGTAGGCATAACGGTCGTATACGAAAAAACCTAACTTTGGTCTGATCTTAAACCCACCGTCCACATATTTAGTACAATGAGGGATGAGCTAGGTGGTCGTTATGAGATACTGAGTATTCTTGACAAGAAACATCAGAGTCTCGTATCGCCTATCAAATCATGTTTCCTGAGGTCACAAAACGTATATATTTATTTACTGTAATGATTGGGTCACATTTTCTTCTGGCATTGCGAAAAGATAACCCAGTTATATTAATATAAATAATAATTATCTTTTTTTTCGGCGCTCCAGTTCGACACGTTTGACATCATCAATGTTTGAACGAAATTTACTGGCTTCTGTTGAGAATTCAATTTCACTTTGAGGTCTGTAAGAAATTCATATCCAAAACACTTTTTTTATCATTTTATTGAGTTAATTCATTAGCAATACGTCGTAGGAGGTGTCAAAAAACCAAGTTAGCACTTAGACAAACATCCGGGGATTGTTGTGTATAGATAACCCTGCGTGGTTATCATGACTCAACATCGTCGTTCACAAAAGATTCCTTGTCGAAGTCCAGCCGACAATAGCGTCTGTGAGTGAGAGGCGAATATCTGGTGTTGACAATACAATATACTAGACGAAGAACGCTTCTCCACTCGTATCCCTCGTTAGGAGCGCTTTGCCCAGACGGACAATACTGTCTCCATACATCCTTAACCCATTACCAAACAACAACGACATTTGACAAATGTGTTGCAGACGACTCTGGAAAATATTGTTGGAAAAAGAGAAATTGCTCTTAACGAGCAATTTCTCATTTTCCCACAATGTTTTCTACTCTTTCAGAAGATTACTTTCTAATTCCATCACATTTTGAAATTTCGTCTGCAAACTCTTTCAATTCTAGACAGCCGAAAATTAATTCTGGAGAGTCGAAAATTTGGGGTTTTGGTGCAAATCATCCTTATGAATTGGCAAAATATCTCAAATTTGCTTTAAAGAAAGAACGTTTTTCTCGCATAATAAGATCTCATCATCTAAGATGTTCATCCACATTGATATAGAAGTAATAATCAAAAATGTATTTAATTGTACTTTGATTTTCTGACTAGTGTATTTGGTATGTTTACATGTTTTGTGGTGCAAAAAGATTATATAAACACATGAGGCGATCAATAAACGATATCTATCTATCTTATTAATGGGAAAAAAGGAATGTAGGTCATTTTTCATGGCATTCACAGGGCGTAACTATCTTTCTTGGCGTATTAAGGGACTAACAAACGACTGGTTCAAACAATCATGTATCTCGTCCTTCCAATGTCTTGATCGATATGTCTCGTGTAATGTTCTTCCGGAAGCTGTCATACTAGATAAAGGACATTAACTGAGGTGTGGAAATGACCCTTCCCGCGTAAATAAAGTAGGAGTGGTACACTGTCTTTGGCATCGTGACTCTTCGTGGACGAACATAGCAAATGTGTCATAAGCTGGGAACAATTCATCCGAAATATTATTATCCTACACTAACGTATGATATGCGTTTCACAGATTACGGAAATACCCGAGTAGTAACGTTTGGCGTCTGAGGTGTGGAAATGACATTTCCCGCGTAAATAAAGTAGGAGTAAAACATTGTCTTTGGCATCGGTGGATCGTTCTAGCTATGTGTATCATGTATTATTTAACCATTACCAAACAACAATGATAGTTGACTAGTTTGTTGCAGATGACTCTGGAAAACATTGTGGGAAAAGGTGAAATTGCTCTTAGCGAACAATTTCTCCTTTTCCCACAATGTTTTCTGCCCTATCGGAAGATTATTTTTCAATTTCATTTTCATTCAATTTGGGACAGTCAAAAATTTGGCGGATCGTTCTAGCTATGTATAACATGTCTACTTTAACCCTTACCAAACAATGACGACATTTGACTAGTTTGTTGCAGATGACTCTGGAAAACATTGTGGGAAAAGGAGAAATTGCTCTTAGCGAACAATTTCTCCTTTTCCCACAATGTTTTCTGCCCTATCGGAAGATTATTTTTCAATTTCATCACATTTTGAAATGTCTTCTGCAAATATTTTCAATTTGGGACAGTCAAAAATTTGGCGTTTGGTAAAGGGTTAACTACTGAGCCACACAGGACCATAATCTCCTGAAGTGCCGCCGATAAACTACTTAGAAACATGGAAGGTGTGTATTGCGCCTCACTAAACCTTTTTATTTCAACAATTTGTAGTTATCACTCTTGGTTCTACTTCCTGGATATGCAACAGGTACTCGCGTCAAAGGCGGCACAACGAGAAGTCGCAAGATGAACCTTGCTTCTCAAGATACTCGAGCATACGACCCTTTTTTCCTGAAGGCGACACTCTACCCCTGGATCTCTGTTCTTAACCCTTTCCCAAACAATAACGACATTTGACCACTTTGTTGCAGACGACGTAAGAAAACATTGTAGGAAAAGGAAAAATTGCTCGTAACGAGCAATTTTTCCTTTTCCCACAATGTTTTCTGCCCTATCAGAAGATTATTTTCCAATTTCATCACATTTTGAAATGTCGTCTGCAAACTCTTTCAATTTGGGAAAGTCGAAACTTTGTTGTTTTGGAAAGGGTTAACACACCGAAGCCTGATATATACATATAACTAAAATAAAGGTGAGGCCATTTAACATAGACATTTCTAAGAAAAGTGTGTTTAAAATGGTACCATACACATTCATTCAATTAGATTGTCGTTTTACCTTTATACTTTTTGGGAGAAAACATTTTAAAACATTTCACACATAAACAAATGTTAATAATTGAAAACCATTAATATAGCAGCAACCTTACACATTGCACAACACATCGTTTAACAAAGCGACAGTGGTGGAAAGGTAGAGCGCCGTCCTCTTGTACCGAGTCCCCGTAAGGCAAGTTGACAATTGCAGGGACTATCCCACAAATCCGATGGAATACTGGTGTAGTATCCAGGAAGCAGTCATCAAGGATGCATTTAATGAGCCTCCTCAAGCATCCGTCACAAAAGATGTAAAATAAATTAATTTAAACTGAACAAAGCAAACATTAGATAGTTCACTACCTGTACCATTTCGCAATACGCCTGCTGGTGTTTTCCAGATCCATGATACCTGGTGCGGATCGGATATCGGTTTTGCAATGCGGCAGTACAGTTTCCGTGGATTGAGCAGCACACGGATATCATAGCGCGGTAGGCTAGCGGGGAAGTGCCGTTATTCGAGGATTAACCGGTGTACTGAAGAGATGTGTGCGCCTTTTATCCGATATATATGACAGCAGCTCGGATTACCCTACTCGTAGTATTGTGAGGTGTGAATTTACGATGATTTCTTTTTATTTTTAAATAGTATGTGGTGCGATTCTACTTTTGATTTCCCCATTTCATCATAGAGATATAATTACAATGCGGAATTTAAGTTGGTTTAAATAGAAATTGTGATGTGGTATACACGTTTGAATTTAAAGAAATCCTCTGATTAGATGCATTTTCTTATTACTTTATCAATTAAGGCGTGGCGTGCGAATTTAGATGGTGTTCATTTTATAATTATCATCTTGCGCTTTTAACCCTTTCCCAAATTTTCGATTGTCCCAAATTGAAAGGGTGCAGACGACATTTCAAAATGTGATGAAATTGGATAATAATCTTTTTTGATAGGGCATGAAACATTGTGTGAAAAGGAGAAATTGCTCGTAACGAGCAGTTTCTCCTTTTCCCACAATGTTTTCTTCAGTCGTCTGCAACAAAACCGTCAAATGTCGTCATTGTTTGGGAAAGGGTGAAAGCTTTTTTCTAGATGTACTGTGGTTTCGATTATCTTTTGAGACCATGGGATGTGATTTAAATTATTTATTGAAATGTTGGATTTGTGGAACGTGTTTTTTTACTTGAACCTCTAGCGTGTGGTGGAATCCTAAAGAGTTCTTCTTATAAATACGATCTGATTATATTTGTGTGCTTGTGAATTATCGATATTGTGTGGTGGGGATGCTTGTTTATTCTAGAGATTTCCTAGAAAAGGTTCATTAGGAACACATTTCATGGGATATAGTCAAAACTTCAGTTTTGAGACGTATTCGTACATATTAAGGAAAGTTGGATTTTCGTATCTGTCTTATGAACAACGTTTAGTAATATATTCCATTCGAAAATGATAAAGGACATGCATTTTACTTAAAAAAGAAAAGAAAAAAAACCCAAGTATTTTGTTAATTTAAAACGTTGATTTAATGAAAAATTAATGGACTGAATGACTGATTGTTTGCATTTTTTGTTTGTGTTTTTGACACATCCCCTAGTTGAAAACTTCATTCGAACTGAAACTTACAGTGATGGTTATTTGAGTCTGCGTTTTTTATCTTACAAATAATGATGAAATTCGAATTCCAAAAGGATCTATAACTTAACTAAGTTTGATAAACTCGACTGACGATTTACGAGTGGAACTATTTTGATTTCATTATAAGCGGAACAATTGAGTTAATAATTCAGCAGAATTCAATATAAAAGTATCAATGAAATAATTTGGACGAAATTTGATCCATTAACTTTAATTTAATTTCAATAACATTTTGATAGACCGTCTATATTCAATTCATCTTTCCTCGTAGACCTGTGCGGGAGTAAACAAGGTGAATGAATGAATTGTGTAATAAGGTGCATTGACAGTTAAGGTAAGTAACGTGCGTTATGATGATGTGGATAAACGTGTATTAGAGTATTCACATGCTAAAATGTATTTGATTTATGGAAAAGAAAACAGATAGAAAAACAGTATACAATGGTAGAATATAATACAATAGTTATGATGTGATATATAACATCTTATTTGTAGACGATAACTTAAACCCATAAAATGATAAACATATAAAGATATATCAATGTTTATGAGTTCTTCAATATTCTAAATTGACAATATGAAGTCACACCCATCTAATTCTTATAAGCGGATTCCCAGAACTATAGTTAATGTGCAACAGTAGTGCTTGTAGCTATTGGGCGATGTCGTCAAATGCCGATCGGTACCGAACACTGCCGAGTTGTGCCGAACACTCCCGAGTTGTGCCGAACGCTGCCAAGTTGTGTCGAGCACTTCAGAGTTTTGTCAATTGACGAGGCTTAACAATCGTCAATGCTTGTGGACACGTACCGCCACTTTATCGTTTCTGAAAATGCTGCTTATCAGGTCCTGTAGGTAAATGGTTTTCTGAGAAGGTACGTGAGCACCAACCTAACATATACTTATTTGTTTCAGACACATCCATCAAATATTTTCTCCTAAAACCATGTTTTAGACACATGTATCGAATATTTTCTCCTCAAACCATGTTGCAGACACATGTATCAAATATTTTCTCCTAAAACCATGTTTCAGACGTATGCATGAAATATTTTCTCCTCAAACCATTTTTCAGATATTTGTATCAAATATTTTCTCCTAAGACACATGTATCAAATATTTTCTCCTAAAATCATGTTTCAGACACATCTATCAAATATGTTCTCCTAAAACCCTGTTCCATGCACATGTATCAAATATGTTCCCCTTAAACAATGATTCAGACACACGTATCAAATACTTTCTCCTAAAATCATGTTTCAGACACATGTATCTAATATTTTCTCCTTAAACCATGTTTCAGACACAGGTATCAAATAGGTTCCCCTTTAACTATGATTCAGACACATGTATCAAATATGTTCCCCTAAAACCATGTTTCAGATACATGTTTCAAATATGTTCCCCTAAAACCATGTTTCAGACACCTGTATCAAATATGTCCCCCTTCACCTATGTTTCAGACACATGTTTCAAATATGTTTCCCTAAAATTATGTTTTGGACACATGCATCAAATATTTTCTCCTTAAACCATGTTTCAGACATTAATATCAAATATTTTCTCCTAAAACCATGTTTCAGACACATGTATCAAATATGTTTCCCTTAAATCAGGTTTCGGACACATGTTTCAAATATATTCTCCTAAAACTATGTTTCAGAGACATGCATCAACAACCTAAAACTGTGTTTCAGGCATTTGTACCGAATTTCTTTTCTTTACACTATGTTTCAGACATTTGAATCACATATTTACTCCGTAAACTATATTTCAGACACATACATGAAATATTTTCTCCTTAAACTATGTTTCAGGCATTTGTATCAAAAATCTGTCTCCTAAAATTATGTTTCAGACATTTGTATCGAATATTGTCTTCTCAAACCATGTTTCAGACATTTGTATCAATTATTTTCTCATCAAACCATGTTTCAGACACATGTATAAAATTTCTTCTCCTAAAACTATGTTCTAGACACGTGTATCAAGTATTTTCTCCTAAAACCATGTTTCAGATACGTGCATCAAATATTTTCTCATTAAACTATGTTTCAGACACATGTATCAAATATTTTCTCCTAAAACAATGTTTCAGACACATGTATCAGACATTTTCCCCTCAAATCATGTTTCAGACTCATGTATCAAATGTTTTCTCCTTAAACTATGCACTGTGTTTAACGGCAGAAATATTTTAGTGCATCATGTGTTCAAACCAGGGTAGCGTTCTACAAATCATTTTATGCTAGAATTTGCGAAAGTCCGAAACAACATTTCCTCAAATTTGAATATTGGGCCAAGCAATGTTGCAACGTAACACATCATTGGAATCATCTCTCTAAGACGCTTCCAATGATGTGTCACATTACAATATTGTACTTTCATTTAAGATACTACCCATGATTATCAGTTTTGAATTGCGCAAATTTTTTCCTTAAGTCGTTTGGTAAAACGGTACCCTTGGCGTTTTTTGAACTGGGACTGGCTTTACAGTCATAATGATTAATGCAGGCGTATACGCATGGAGAGAAGCCACTACAACCCGCGCCCGTTCTTCTGTGGCTAAGGCTTCGAACTTTCAATCTCCCCAAACGAGGTGAACACTTTATCTAGGTACATGTTCCCAGGCTATTCTAATATATGTTTCCAATAAGAGTTGAACATGTTTAATTATGTGGCGAACATTTACATTTTGGCTTTGATTTTCCAATGAACAAGTTTGATTCAAGTATATTGTCGCATGGTCCCATTTAACCTGGATGCTTCAAGCTGTAACTGTGTTTGTGTAGAATGAAATGTCTACGTCTCGATCATTTGGACTAGGTCTGATTAAGATTTTAGAAAACAAGATTTGCAGTGTTCCATTACCCGTTCGGTCAAAACACTAAAATATCCTCTCGAAATGTGTTCCAATTGTTCTTTCTACAACATCGTATGTAATAGAACATCAGACATATACCAAAGCTGCGAATCAAATTGCTCTAAATGTGTTCCAACCGTTCTCTCTACACTATCTTAAGTAATAGTACATCATATATTGATCAGAGACGCGAATCAAATCGTTAGCCGGATGAAATCCCGTCATTTATCACCAGACCATGCAATTGTATAAGTCCCGTTACATTATGTCAGCCAACACCAGTAACGTCTAGTTGTATTCACAGTAAAGTTCTCCCGGCTCGTTGGTCTCAGTGAAGGAAATATTACAGACATTTGTCTTTTCCATCTCAGATAATAAGACCCATCAGGGAATTCTATTTGCACCCGCTGTGCAGATTTTCAGACCACTTGTGGCTTTGGCCAATGCCAAATAGGAGATTAGCTCTAGACAGATGTTCATTTGAGAGATAAATATCCACCTACCCATTAACAAACAGAAACGACATTTGACCTGTTTGTTGCAGACGACTCTGGAAAACATTGTGAGATAAGGAGAAATTGCTCTAAACGAGCAATTTCGCCTTTTCCAACAATGTTTTCTGCCCTATCAGAAGATCTATTTTTCAATTTAATCACATTTAAAAATGTCGTCTGCAAACTCTTTCAAATCGGGACAGTCGAAAATTTGGCGTTTGGGAAAGGGTTAAGACCGCCTGTGTGCACCAACTATGCAGGTTTACTGATCCTTTTCCTGTTAGTCTGCATCATTCTGGAAAGGGATCCTACACACTTTGGTACAGTTTTATATTGGGGCTTTGTGTCACTAGAGAAACGGGAATACCCTTTTCATTATAAATGTCCCACTTGGGAAACATAAGGCAAGATATATATAATGATGGAACATGTATATTGACTTTTAAGGTCATCGAGAGATTTCTGATTAAATTTCTGGCTCGACTGATACTAATGAGTGTTTGTTGAATCATACAATCGCCCTCACAGTCTCAGTTTAATAGTAGTCGATATGTCCTCACTCTATCATCGCCCGATTTGATTTCGGATCAACCTAATGTTATCACACATATAGCAAATGGCCATTTTGAAAGGGAATGACAAATGCTACGTCTCCCAAACCCCTCTAAACGTCTCCAAGAAAAAAACTATCGATTGCATGTCATCGTTGAGAAAAACAAGTCGCTTCTTTAAGTGTTTTTCATGGGACTTTGTTATAAATTCCAACTATACAAACCTATCGATATACCTCTTTAGGACAAACTTTATATAACCGATTGGTGAATAGATTCCGCCATTTTTATCAATGTACGCAATCTCCTAAATCCCTCTAAACGTCTCAAAGAAAAAAGCCATCGATTGCATTTCATCGTTGAGAAAAACAAGTCGCTTCTTTAAGTGTTTTTCATGGGACTTTGTTATAAATTCCAACTATACAAACCTATCGATATACCTCTTTAGGACAAACTTTATATAACCGATTGGTGAATAGATTCCGCCATTTTTACCAATGTACGCAATCTCCTAAATCCCTCTAAACGTCTCCAAGAAAAAGCTATCGATTGCATGTCATCGTTGGAGAAAAACAAGTTTTTAAAATGGATGTTGGGTATCTGGGTCGAATCTTTAACCGTTTAATCAAGCTTCCTTTGTAGGATTCTAAGGATAACATTTTCTCCCATACAGAAGACTTGTTGTTGTTGTTGCTGATGGAATTAATCGAATCTTCTTCACAGTGGTAAAGTAGGGTCGGTATTTTGAATTTAAACCGGTCGCTGTGATAGTACAATACAGTTACATAAATCCAGAAAACTGATACATATATCGCTCCATTTCATTTTTGTTGAATGAAGATGTAGCATATTTATGCTACATATATAGGGAACTGTTTGAACGGTTTATACTTGTAAACAATAATCTAGATTCAAATAACTCATTGCTATGCAGCGTGTGCCCAGATTTAATTATCATGTCGGTCGCCCAAACGTCTGACTGTACATCTATATACTTTGTTTGATGTTTCCGTCATGCAAAAACATTTAAATGGGTAAGAGATTGCCATTAAAGCAACGAAATACATAAGCAACGAAATACATAGAAGCTCGCCACCCACCCCTTGTTTTAAAAATATAAACTCATATATTCAGTATTAGTATTTCATATTTTTTTATAAAGACGTACACATTGAACATAAGCTGTGAGATTGTCCCTTTAAAGGACATACTCTTTATGGTTAGGATGTTGAGAAAAGTCATTTCTTTTTTATTAAACAATTAAACATTACTTATAGATACACCTGTACAATTGTTGATGCCACAATTGTAAGGCTGTGACACCAGTTTCTTTATTTGCTCTATCACACAGACAGGGGTTAACCCTTAGCTTGATTGGTAAATTTTATAAAAACAACAACATTTGTTTTACCGTCTGCTTTCCAAAACTTAACTATCAACTTAATTTTGATGATGATATATACTTAGAGAGTAGCAAACAGGTTAGACCACAGGCCAGCCGCCAATTCACTTAGCGGCCAGCCTGTGATCTAACATGTTTCCATAAGCATGAAGTCGGCTCCCGCACTATAAGGATTAATAATGATACGTGCAAATCAAACGAACAGTAAGTTATCTTTAAAGCTGAGCTGCGATAAATATCGCATTGGATCAACTAACACGGATATTTATTTGAATGTAAGACCACCATTGCTACGAAGAGATTGTATTGTTCTCGCTTCACAACCTTAACGTGTGGCCGTTTGACATTCTAGATATAAAGACAGGCACTTTAAGACTATTGATTGAACTTGTCCTCAATCGCCTTTTTATTGTTTGTATAACGCCCGCCTTAACAAGAAAGCTTTATCGCATTCACTTTGAAGAAAGGCTGCGTTGCGCAGTTATTGTTTGCTACTTGAACGTTATTCAGATTCTCACAGATTGCATCCGATATTGGCTGAAATCTTTCAGTCTATAGTTATTATTACTCTCAGCATACACATACATTTGATTAGAGGTGTAACAATCATAAAAAAATACAAATTACCAGGCTGTAGGTTAGTCATATGCATTACATTGCACACAAGAAAAAGACAAAATCAACACTCACACAAAAAAGAAAAAAAGAAGAAAAACATGTGAACACATATACAATATTCATTCGAACACAAACATATAATTAGCAAAGTTCAAAACTATCATGTGTTTCATCATATGATAGGGATAAATGTTGGGTTATATCCCACCTGATACTCAAAAATAAATCTATTTTTTTCTGTACTAAGTCTGTCGAATGTTGGAACAAAAACATGTTACATCTGACACAATATTTAAACAACTAACAAGTGAGTAAAAAACACGATTCTTATCCCATCAGAGCCTTGCTATTCACCCTGACGCACAGATTCAATTTGGTATCTTACGTTCTTGTTAAAATTCTAATGGTTTTTGTCGCATAAAATGCGTTATTGTGACTTAATTCGTATCGGATGACGAGAAATATCAATGTTTAGAAATAAAGTTCGGTTGACTCCTCGGTTTACCGAGCTGCATGCTATCGTTTATGGTTACAAGGCAACTATCATACAAACCTTAGTAAAAGATGGGGCTGAACCACGCTTCTTTGATAAAGGCACTGATATGGAAGAGTTAAACACAGCTTAAACACATAGTTTACATTAGAAAGAAACCATGTAATAGTACAATGTCGTCAACAAAGGATCGGATCGTCTTTAAAAAATCTTGCTGTAACACAAAAGAGGTTGTCTGATCTTTTGCATTATATATACATGTATAATGTCAACCGGAAAAAAACACAGCTGCTTTCTAGTAAAATTGATTCGAAAAAAAAAAGTTTGTTTTTTCCTAAAAGCAGTTTATAATGATTATTGGAGAGTGTCTTCGGACAAAGTCCAAATACCTCATTTCATTACGGCTAAACATAGGTATTCGATCACTAATCTGTTACTTTTAAAGGTTAATCAGAAAACGTTATAAAAGAGGTAAAGTAAAAGTCATTGAGACAGCCATTTAACTAACAACGATGTTTGGGCAAAGCAGAATATGAGCTCATCTTATTGCAGGCATTGCCACATCTCTCAGAAAAGCTATCAAAAGGAGATGTCATTTGGCCCTTAAAGTGGCAGCTGAAATAACTAAAGAAGCATTTCGTAACGTTAATCACTGCCGGACCTCTCCTCTGTAAGACGATTCGATACACGGGTCTGTTGCTTTTTGTTGCCTACATTTTGAAAGCGAACATTTTCACATCGCCTTTGTGAGGCCCAAAGTAGACATTGTGGAGAGAAAATATGACAGGAGAAATCAATAAAGCAGACCTGTACGTGCTTGAGTATGATATATAGATCTAACGTCGGACCCTTTACCCATCAGTACACACGATATTTAAACATCTTTTAATGCGATATCTTTGAAAAAATTGTGACTAAAGTATATAACGATTAATCAGTTACAATGTTTTATTTCCAAAAAAAAGTATGACGAGATGTCACGCATCTTGTTTTAAGAGATACTGTAGACATTTTGACAAATCGCTGTTATTTGTCGTCTACTTCAAATTTCGGATAACAAGCAAGAGCGTGTTAAGGAAGGCGTCTACCAGGAATATTAACGTCCAATGTTCCTCAATGTTCCTCTAACAGACATCTATGTCCTTCAGAAACAAGGCATTACGACCAAGCATGGCGGTTTTTTCGGAACTAGGGTGCATAAAAGGAGTGAAACATACCACTTTCCAATTATTTCACGAACGTTTATGTTTTGTACTGATTTAACGTTGTCGGGGGGATTCTTCGTAATAGGTTAAAATAGATGAAGAGAACAACTTCATCCAACATGTCATTCAAATGTGTATCAGATAGCATAAATTCTATAAAACGAGTTTAAGATATCTTCGTTGTAAGCCCTTTATCAACAACATTTTATCAACTCAAAACAAAACTTTTTGACTCAATAATGCAAGATTCATCACCAATGGACTTAAAACAACCCTATTTCGCCACAATTATTCCTCTGTCTTTTCAGCGGAAATCATGTTTAACTTGTACTTTACTTTTGTGCTTACTTTTCTGGGAAAAGTACATTGTACTTTACTTGTACTTGTACTTTGTAATTGTAATGTTTGCTATATTTTGCATATTTATATAATGTTTAGGCCTGTGAGTAAGTGTTGTCGATATGCCTGAAATTTGAAATAAATATAAACATTGTTTTATTTGCAGCATATCATGTGATACCACCCTAAAACATCATCAGCAGCAGTCTACTTCATTCAACAACATTTACGACTAAATATCCCAGATAAAGAGAAAGAGTTTAGATAGATGTACTTAAATGGAAAGGTGAAACTATTGTCATTCTTTATTACTCACAATGGAGATTAAACAAGTTTCATTCATTCTGAAATGGGAAAAGGGAATTAGCTACAGATGGTAAACTTAGTTTATTACTCGTGAATGGATACAAAAAGTAACTAGTTTCTTCTGAAGGAAGATGAGGAAAGCCAGCGTTGTTACCATGGCAAACAGGGATACCATTGTCACCGCACATACACTCTTGTTCGTGCTAGTGTTGTGTGGTTTCGAATGCGTGTTCGCTAGTGATCTCACGAAAGATGGCGGAATCGACCGATCGCGCACGGACTTACCCGAGCCTCATTCGTGGGTTGTCTCGAACAGCGACGCTAACGATCGGCTGTATTCGGACCTGATCGACTTGTTGGAGAGGATGGGGGTATTCCAGTCGGAGTTGAAGTTAACACCCTGTCTGAAACTAGAGAAGATGGTTCGGGTCGTAAACTCCACAACAACCCAAGCGACAGTCGGAATCCACTTAGTATTTAAAGAAACACAGTTCCAACACAGTCAAAGAAACGCTCAAATCGGATATAAAATTTCAAAGACTGATGACGTCACATATGTTACTACTTCTGGTTGTGGACACGGTAACCGGCTGAACGCAGTTGGTTTGGACGCATTAAACCGGAAGCAGGCAAACAGTTCAGATAAAGGTAGTTCCGATAAAAACCTTACGGGGGTTATTGTGTCGCCTCAATCGACAGGAAACACAAAATCGCAGAATGGTAAGTTAAGTTACTTTATTGACGATTGAAAAATATTTTTAGGCAGACGACTAAGTTTAAACATATTCCATTCATCAAAATGCACACAATATACATAAATATCAAGTTATACAAAAGATATGAAAATAATTTGAACGAAAGCATTGCTAATAAAGTGCTTTTCCAGTACCCTTAGCGGATTGACGACTTAAAATGCGTTTTCGTTATTATACCATTTCAGGAACCTTATAACTTTTGAGATTCGTCATATTTGGTTACATGGGACGCAATTTCATGTCATGCCTTTGAAGTTAAAAACCATAAAATCAAATATAGTTCCATGTAACAAAGGATTGGTTTTACTTTCATACAAACATTCTTTTTTTTTCACCAAAATGTTGTCAAAGTAGTGTCTTCTTTGTGGCCTGAGCTTGTCTTTATTTGGTTAAGCCCCCGGAAACATTTGGATTAAAAAACATTGAAAACATTGATTCATAGGCTCTTGAGATGAGCGTGACGGACTTCTTTACAAACTGCAAACCACATCAATTTTTACTTGAAGCAGACGACTTTGGAAAAGCTTTGTAGACATTTGAAAAAGCTTTCAGTTCTGCTGTTGTGATATGTGAATAAATCGAAAAAGCATTTTGGCAAAAGGAGAAATTGCTTGTGACAAGCAATTTCTCCTTTTGCCACACTGCTTTTTGAAAGTCGTTTGCAGCAAGACGCAAACATGTGGCATTAGGTGGTAATTTTTTAATATGTGAATCCTATTATATAAAAGCTTGCGCTCGGCATTGGTTGACAGTGTCGTACTAAAGCTTGGTCTCGATTTGTACATGTAGTAGTTTTTTCTTAATGGATTTTTACTATGTATATGCTGTTTTGTAATATGTCAGCATAGTACTGCAAGATAATAGTATTACCAATCTGATTGAATAATACTTCAGATGTATTTAATTTGTTTAGTTTAAACTTATTTATTTTACATCGATTATGACGGAAGCTTGAAGCTTATTTAATTCACTCTCGATGACTGCTTCCTGGATACTGCAACAGTACTCGCGCCGAGTTATGGGTTACTCCCGGCAATTCTCACCTCGCCTAACGGGGATTCAACCTGGGACCCTTGGTACAAGAAGCCAACGCTCTACCACTGTACCACTGTCGCCCACTATTAATGTGTTCAGATGCTGCTGTGATTTAAGACAGATTACCCATAACCTGCCATTTTGTAACTCGTTCTGTCGTCGGATTACTTCCGGTGCTTTCGGTATACTTCGGTCGGGACCGAAACTATTCGCATTAATCCGATTAGTTCCGGCCCTGATCGATGTATCCCGAGAGCGATCGACGAAAGAATAAATTTCAAAATGGCGCATTATGAGAATTCTGATTTAACGATACACATCATTAAACAAAACCAAATATTCGTGCTTACTGTTGAATAGCATTGGTTAACTTCTTTGTCGTGGTCTGCATAGAGAGGAAGTTACACTGTACAGGCTGTTGCTCCGTAAAAAACAAACGATGAACACGTTTGTACCGTGATGACGTCATTCCACATTATGATTATTAAATCCATAGATTAACACCCAGGTATTAACAGCTTATTATCGGTACGTTATCTCGTCTACACTGGTCCGTAACAGACAATCAAATAAAATAACATGAAGCAGGTACACGTAATGTACACGTAGTGTAAATATTTACACCATTAACGCAATCATACTTCATGTGAATCACTTCAAACAAGCCGAATTCTCCTTTTTGTTAATCTACAGCATTCATTTTTGAGTATTATAGTACATGCTCCGTGGATGACCTACCAGTACTAGGATAGGAAATGTATCCTGCCCAAGGACACACCACGGAGAAATAAATGACCACTTACAGGGATTGAACACGGGGGTTACTGGTCTCTAGTCCCTGACTTCAGATAAACCCTCTCCTGTTTCTCATAACGGACTAAGTGGAATAGGTCTTGAACAAAGAATGAATGAAACATAAACCAAACCATTCAATCAGAAATAAGCCTGAGACAAACCAGTTCTGGCTGTCAAAGATAGAGGTCAAGATCTATATTGTTGGTACTCATTAGAATCGCCTCGTGCCAATAAAAAAGGGTAGTAAATGGTAATATATATATATATATCAGTTTTTAAAACACTACATGTGGCACATGTAAGGCCAAATACGCCCTCTTCTTTATATCACTGAACGAGACATAGATATAAAGCAGAACTGAGTGAGGTATTATCGTACCGAGATTGAACCACACTGGGGGAACTGTGGGTTCATCGTAATGCGAGATAAACTCACAGCTTCAGACAGTGTTGTTACAGAGATGTAATCTGCCATTAACCCTTAAAGTGCTGGAACCGACTTCATGCTTAATGCAAACAGGTTAGATCGAGGCCATCCGCCAGGTAAACTGGTGGCTGGCCTGCGATGTAACCTGTTTGCTACTCTGAATATCTTTCCTCAACAAAATTGACCAGATATATAAGATTTTGGGAATTAGACGACACGAAAATATTTCATTTTGAAAATTACTCGGCATTTTAAGGGATTTAATGCCTTGTACCGAGGTAGCACTTCAAATATGTGTTATTGCGTCATCACATAACTGGAATATCGCTCAAAGAAAACAAATGCGACGATCTAGGTGGAAGTTATTGATTAGTGATGAAAATATCAAGATTCATCTTCGGTTTGAGAACTATTTTTGCAGAAATATAATTATGTGTACAATGTATCGAGAGCTAGATAATTCTTTCTTGTTTCCATGCTTGAAAATGCATTTTAAAAGACTGCAATAGTTGACCTTTTGAACATTTGATATACACTCGTTTCGTTAAGTTGGTCAGTCTGTGAGATATAGTGGTAAACATATATAGTGGTGATAAGAAACTGCATAGTTTAAGCCTTGGATAAATATTGTCTTTGTTATTGATATACCAAGACTAAATGCAATTGCATGAAGAGCTCTCTGAACCGGAATAGATTAGTCTGATATATTGTGACAATCTTAAACCTTTAGTTGTATAGTGTTTGCTCGAAATGGTGTGGCAGTGTCTGTGATAAACAATGCACAGCATTTCTAATTAGAGATCCTTCAACCTTTTGTTGTATAGTGTTAGCTCGATTTGATGTGACAGTGACAGTTTTTCTGTGATATACCTTACACATCATTTCTAATGAGAGACGAATGTATAATTGGTGTTTATCAAACAATAGTCATACTGGAAGGATGTACTTGATTAAAACCTATTAGTTCTTTCACTTATAATATGAAAATGTATTGGTAGTTTGTGCAAGAGGCCTTGAACTGCAAATTATGCAGATATGATATCTTATCCTGTTACTATTGCCATTTTGGGACCGATAACTTGGTGCCGTATAACATTTGTGATATCCGGCACTAGCCATATAACACATGCAAGTGACGAATCATGACGTCATAAGAACGACATGACGTCATGTTTACATCATTCTTTACTTATTTTTGTCCATTTTTTCGTGTTAAATTCTCATCTTTTTTCTTTTAAAGAATACATAAAGGTAACAGGATAAATAGAATAGATAGTTGGTGTCTTTGAATGGGAAATGTTATCGGGCTCGGCTTCGGATTATTATCCGTTTCGCCTTCGGCTCACCGGATAATATTCCTTAGCCTTGCCCGAAAAGATTTCCGATTCACGACACCAACCATCTTTTCTCTATGTATTGTTTTTTAAGTTCTAATTGTTCACAATTGTTTCAATCTTTGTATTTTTTATTTTTCTTTGACTTTTGTGAACGGTTTAAGTAAGCCCAGCCCCATCTAATAAAACTGAAAAATGGAACGCGTAAGATGTCTTTTCAATTTTACTTACAGTCAAAAGCGTACGAGGATTTAAGAGCTTTTCTTGGTTATTTGATTTCAATGTTTTCCATATCTCACTAGTCTAGACCCAGAATAAATACCGATGCTATTGAATAGTCATCGTCGGCATACACTCGTCTAAGTCGAATACGATGGAATGAACAAAGCCAAGTCACAATAAACATACATGTTACACTAACTGGTCTGTCATACTCAAAATCGTATGTAAGCACGGCCTTGATAGGTAATCACAGCTTTCCTCATCTGCACCATATCTGAATATAGTACAATACAATACAATACAAGATCTTTATTTTACTCAATTTCTTTTACAGAAGTACATGAGGATAAAATAACACGAAACATAATGTAAACGAGGCGTCTGCTTTGTAATTCTCACTGGCCTCTATGTCTCAATCTTTTCCTCTCTTTTTCTACCTCTCTATCTCTTCCTCTATATCATCTTTCATATATCACTATCTCCCTATATCACTATCTCTCTAGTTTTCATTCTACTGACAAAATACATATGACAACGGGTTTAAAGAGAAAGTTTAAGGAAAAACTTGAATCAAATGCGTGTTAAACATATCACAAAACAATACTTTAAACTAGGAGGTCGCTTAACACAATGTGCTAGCGGTTTGAAATTACTACCATCACGTATCGTGGGAATAAACTGATTGTTTTACACGTCGTTGTTTTATTCTAATTAACGTCTAGGTGATACCTGCGTTAAACACGTGTTATATAAGACATGTGTACTGGATGTTTTATGATTTCTAGAATTATTCCTCGATATCCTAGTACAGTTCAACAGTTTATCTTGAGATTACTCGGAAGAATCCGTATGAAAAGGTCTTTTGTTCGGATAACCTCGTGCGATAAAGATTGGTTTGTTATTCATTGAATACGGAAACACCCGAAAAGCAAACGTTTACCCGTGTTGTTTGTTTGTCACCGAGTTATAACAGAGTATTATGACAGTATTTTCACATCAGATATGGTTGGTGTTCTCTAACGGCTGGAAATCCAGAAACATCGGTCATGTATCTCATATTTCTGAGTATTGAATTATTCCAGGGTTTTATTCCATCTAAATCCCCATTGCATACATTACTGTCAGTCACCGTTTATTCCAGATGCCAAACAGATCATGTCGCGGATCAAATCGCAAAGTATTAGTGTGTGACATCGTGACCTCTAGTTTAGTTTTAACACATTTTATTGTTAAATATAAATATTTTTACAATGGGATCGGGGCGGAAGCTATAAGCTTATTGAGTCCCTCTCCTGAATAACATAACAATATGAAACGCAATACCATTAACAAAATATAAAACAAATAGTTGTAAATTCACCGATCGAGAAAGAGGGACGAGTAAAGATAGAGTTATAATGAGATAAAAACGATAAAATAGGGAGAAAGAGACACAGAGTGGATGGAGCTGTAGATGAATGCACCAGAAACGATAAACCATCAAACTGTTTGCTTCCTTTTACATAATTGTGAACATTGGTAAATACCACCATATTTCCATCAAAAGGAAGGATATTATTTCCAAAGAGGAGTGTATTTATATCCAGTATAAAATCGAAACTCGCCAGAGAATGGAACAATTCGTTTCTTAAGGTCTGATAAAGCGGGCAAAGAAAAGTTGCGTAGTTGTCTTCACAGGACCACAATCACGAAGAGATGAATCAGCAACATTGATAGTAAATAAATGATGCTTTAGAGATCTACAATCTCTTCTTAGTCTAGTATCTATTTTTTTAAGCTGTCTATGCCCAATAAAACAATTTATTATGACAGTATCTAAGAATGCCTTAAAATGACAAAGCGAATCGGAGTTTCTTGTATTTGTGGGTAGTGTGTTGCACTCATCAACTGTAGAATATAAAATGAATCTATCTTTGTGAAAGAACTATTCCCATGGAAAACATTTAAAGCAGCGACTTGTACGAATCTAAAATAGATGTCTGAAGTAATTTCCCGCCATTTATCTACATGTATCATGTTCAAGCTCCCTGGCTATCAAGCTATGCATTGGTCTATAATACTTCAATATATCGATAGTGAATAATCTACGATGTAAGAACTTGTTTCACAACCAATGTTAAATAGATAAGTTTAAACTAAACTAAAGGGAGAAATGATTCTTATACTATACTTACCCATATCGTATAGTACATAGTGATTTAGATATACTAGTTATAATGGCCATTAAATGTGTCTTACACAATGGGTAGCAAATACATATCACACAACGACTCCCAACGGTACGAGATGTAATACTCAAGACATGTAAAATACAATTATTTCTAAGGAATCTATCACACAGTATATTCGGGTTGTTGTTAGTGAATTTTTGAGACACTACATCATCAAACACACGTTCTGAACACGCTCTTCTCAGGAATGACTATGGCCTATTTCTCTCTCTCAAAGCATGCTTGTTAATGTTTAATAGTGAAAATCAGAAACTGTACAATTAAAACACGAAATTTGAACATAACTTAATGTTAAATCTCTGTTTTGAAATATCATTAATGGGAAACGCATGTATGCTGTTAGTTTCTCTCGTACCGTCAACATTTAATTCGGATTTTCGACTTCATTGATGAAATTCTATCCGCCAGATTGCTGGCGCAGAAAATGGACCATTATGGCTTTGTAACCGATGCTATGGAGACAGTGGTGATGACTAATTCAAATGTTTATTTTGTAAAGCCTTACGTGTGGTTCGATTACAACTATTGAACACCTCATATAATATTGCACCACTCCACACCGTAAATATTATGATAGGATAATCAGACCATAAAATCTGACAACCGTTTAACATCGCCTATCGTTTTTCCCTCGTCAAGCGCAGGTATTCAGAATCCATGATACATGCAAATCAGTTATTCCGTCAATAACTGTCGTAGCGGAGATAGATTCCCATGATTCTCATGGTATTGATACTCGTTAAAATATTCAATTACAAACAGTAAAACGTTTTGACAGCATATATATGTATTTACTGGCCCAATATCCTCATCACAGTGTAAGTTGTTCTTTATGACCCATGTCTCGTTAAGATCATATCAATTGACGCCGCAGCTAGTGTAGTGCAATCTGTATAAAACTCATATTGATTTATCTTTGTGCATACCCCGCGACATCGCATGGCTGTACGTGTATTGAGCATTCAAAACGGCCCTCCATTCGTCAAGTGGCAACAAGTTGATTTAAATGAATTGATTTCTATGACTTCCGTGACAGTATACCCAATGAGTAATACATGAGGTGGTTCAGTACACATAAGTGTTCAAACATATACGGGCAAAACCGATGTACTTGGTAACACACTTATTTTCTTTTATCTTTTGGCTCACTATTCAATTATTAAAACAGTTTTGTTCATCATCTGTTAAAGCTTGCAAACAAAGCTTATCATGTGACATATGCTTTTACCAAAAGATCAGTGCCAATAAAATGATACAGATCAAACTATGTAAGAATGCATGATCAGAACTGTGCCATAAGTGTTTACGATACATGTACAAAACAGATTGCAAATGGCGGCGCATATGAATGGGAGGTATTGATGCACTTTTTAAATAAGTGGAAAAACAAAAGTAATCTGCTGAAAAGGGCAAATATACCTGTGGCGCGGCCATCTTGTTCCGACATTTTTCGTAAACATTGGTCACGTGATCATCCCACCTGGACATGCTCATTGGAGCTCATAAAAGCAGAAACTGTGTTATGAAAATAACCGAACCCCACAGGAAACGTTCTTTAAAAACAAGCTTTATGGCACGGATAAGGTGGCCTTATCTTTGGACTGTGAGCGAGTGTTCATTAATAAATACCCACTATGGAGCGTCTTTTAGTAAAGCTTGGATCATAAGTTAACTTTCATTACAATTTCCGTCTACGTTCTCTGATATTTCTTTGTTTTACTTATTAATATCTTGCACGTTTCCATCTACACGTGTTCTATCTTGTTTTTGATAAACTCCCGTTTATATGGCTCTAATTAATTTCTTCAAAGTCCTTTCTTTTTGTTCTTTTTCATTTTCTCATTTCTTGACGTCATCGATAAATTATCTCTTAATGTCTATCTCTTTTAATGTCTCTTTTGCCTTTTCTATTTTGCTATTTAGACATAATCATTCTCATATGATCATAAACCTTTTCTCCTCCTCGTTCTGCCTCCCCCTTTTGATATATTTTTCGGTGGTTTCCGCTAAAAATGTCGGTCCCACGTGGCATATAACGGACACCATTATTTAATGGCCGTTCATTATTGTACATTGACATGGCAACCACAACTCCTTGAATTCGCATCCTGTTAAGCTCGATCACAGTCGTTTGAATTCATTTACCTCTCCCTATTCAACAACGACCTTCTGTTTTATACATGACATAGAATTACTAGGGAATTGAAAAGAATTCAAAGTATTGCAACCAATTAATCCGCACTTATATTTCACCATAATGCCTACGTTGGTGGTTATGAACATATATGTACTTGAGGAAGGTACCACCAAGATGCTTGAGATTCATTCATTATATACTGGTAGGAACAGGGAACTGTACTTTTCCTGCTATTGAGATATGTTACCCAATACCAAACAATAACGACATTTAATCAGTTTGTTGCAGACGACACCGGAAAACATTGTGGGAAATGGTGAAACGTGCAATTTCGCCTTTTCCCACAATGTTTTACTGCCCTGTCAGAAGATTTATTTTTTTCAATTTCATCACATTGTGAAATGTCGACTGAAAACTCTTTCAAATTGGGACAGTCGAAAATTTGGCATTTGGAAAAGGGTTAATCAATAGCATTAGATAGCGGCAGCCAGTGAAGAGGTCAAAGCTACCCGACCTCTCCCATCACTATTGCCCAATCGTGGCATGAACATGGTGGGGGTATCACGGCTTTCCTTCGTTGATTTATCTCTGGCTGGGCGTCCATATAAACTGTCTAGAGGATACCGTCTTGATATATCGAATTATCCGTTTAATAACGAGCAAACGTGAGGAGCATGCAAATTACTGCTAGAGCTAATATTGCCCTTTCTGACGGGCGAACTCTTATCAACGGAAAGCCACAGGAAACAAAATGTCATACTGGATTGCGCTGCTTTGTGTAGTACCTGTCTTGTGAAATGGAATTCGCTCAAATTTAGGCTCTAGTATCATTCATTAATGAGGGCGCCCTTGTATTAGGACTTTTTCACGGTATATAACAGGGGCCCATTAAAATCATCTTCCCAATTGGACATCACTTTAGAACTGTGCAGCTTTCCGAAAAATGCAAAACCACACCAGGTTTGTGGTCTCCGTATTCAGCAATTTCATCGATACCAAACTAAGCAGGCATATGCTTCTTCCCAATCTAAGAAAAAACGTCTTGTATATGAGACAAATTCTTCTATCTTCAAACTGGGTTGGAGACGAAGAATGGAAAGTATCGTGTCCGTCTGATAAACAAACAAACGTCTCGTTCGTTTCCCAACAAACTCTGACAGCTGAAACTTTATCTGAACCATTATACAAAAGGTTTGTCTATGACTCCATCTTCATTGCGCAATGGTATTTTTTTGTATATGCTCTTCAAAATGACAGGTAGCATGCGAGATTGTTGCATAGATTTATGTTACGACCGTTTAGACGCACAGGGACGATATGATACATCGGATTGCAGTGTTATTGTGAAACCTACTCATTGATATTCACAAACGATACACAGAGGTCTCCGTAGACATTGAACTGTCTCTGGTTTTATCAAACAATGAACCGCTCCAGTACCATCATACAACTGTAAAGCGTCTGTAATCTGTCTGGATCGACTGGAAAATCGTTCTAACTTTTTGTAATGAGTATTTATTTGCGGCTCATATTTCCAACTTCAAAGTAAATAAAAGAGATGGTAGAGAGTAACATCAAGTTCATTTATTTTAGTTTAATAGATTAAGTGGTATTATGTACGGTGCGGATAAGGATGGCCACGACCTTCACTTACCTATGAAGGTGGACTATAAAGAATTACAAAAAAAAGTATTTAATTGAGTTTTCTTTTCAAGTTTCAATCCAAAATATAATGTATGACCAGATATATTCTGTATTACCTAACAATAAAAATACTTAGTATGAAGCCTTTCCCAGTCATCTCTTCGTCAAACAGATACTGTTATGATCAATACGATTGCCACACACAATATAGCTGCATTTGTATGCGATGGGGATCGTGTACTTAGAGGGTGCAAGCCTGCTACTAAGATAGAAAACTATATAGCGTTACATTGTTTGTAATACACATTTGTTTAAAGGTGTTTACATCCTAAATAGAATATGTTTATACTAAAACATAAGATTCCAAACCACCAGTTTTATTACCAATTCGAAATCATAAATATCCACCATTCTCTTACCAAACCACAAACATAAGTTTGTAAACCACAAGTACCTTAACAAAACAAAAACATAAGATTCCAACAGCATTTCCCTTACCGAGTTAAAGCATAAAATTCAAAACCTCTGTCCTCTTAATCAAAATGAAAACATAAGATTTCAATCGACCAGTTTCTTACCAACGCGAGAACATAAGATTCTAAACCACTGGTTTCTCTCAAAGCCAAAAATATAAAACTCCAGACCACCAGTTTGTTACCAAGGCGAAAACATAAAACGCAAAACCACAAGTCTCTGTCCATGGCGAAAACATAAAAACAAAACATACCATCAGACCCTTACCAAGACAAAACATAAGATTCCCAACCTGACGTCTCTTAATAAAGGGTGAAACATAAACAACAAGTCTCTGTCCAAGACGAAAACATAAATCTCCAAAATACCAGTCTGTAACCCTCCGGACAATGAACCAAACTCCGCCATGATAAAAATAAATCATCAACAGTGTTAAAAACCGTAGACCCCCACACTCCATTGGCACTATGATTTTGCTGGCATGGTGATTAATTACCGATTTGTAGTCTCGGGAAGTGTCCTTTCAGTGTCCCGTCCGGAAACACCGGATTAAGGTTAGCCGTCAGTTCAGAAATTGTAGTGAGATGCTAGCACTTCATACTAATACCTTATACCTCAGGGGACTCTTTCCCCTCGTAAACAAGAATCAAAAGCTTCAACAGTTTTACGAGTAAGGCAAATGGTGCCCACCATTTCGATACTTCAGCAATCCCTTGTTCAGTGGGTGAATGCGTTGTCAGAACAAAATCAGATGCGATGTGGCAAGATAAACGATCACAAATTAAGTCTGACTAACAAGAAAATACCCTTCCGTTCTTACTTACCATGTAATTCATCGATTATTAACAACTATTACTTGTTAATAAGTTAGGATTGTACTTGGCAGTATATATGAAATTAATTTAGAACTTAAAAACTTGAGATTTTCCTCATCAAACTGAAAGAAAAAGGACAAAGATGATGCTTTTTTCATCGAATTATACGATACCGTTGGTTTACACGTTGAAATTTAAAAGAAAAGAAGAACAAAAGGAATAAGAAGAAAAAAAAAAGACAATAATTATTATTTCGCTTTCTCGGGGGAACTCACCATATCGCCTTGCATTGAGCCCTCTTCGGTGTTATACTTTTCCTCGATGCAATGCTTTTAAAAATTTTCTCCAAAATTATTTTATTGTAAATTTTCTGGCTTAAACTCTCATCTAAAATCCAGCTACGTTACTTGTCAAGAGTAGAACTCCAATTGTCTGCTAATTCAATCAGACTCGTGTTCTGATATTAAAGTCTGCACCCTCGTAGACAATGAATCGAGTTTAATTTCGTAAAGAGAAAGTTAAAGTAGCCCGCTATATGAGTGTCTCAGATTTGACAGTTTATTGGACATTCATCCATGTGGTGATGTGAGAGCGTAGACAATAGCTGGGGATTTATCGTAGACACTTGGCAAGACAATCACTGAGGGTTTTGCTTCCAAGACCAATGTTGTTGCTGTCTAAACTGGCCGGTCTTCTGTTGAGAACATATGAAACATACTGTGCTTCGTTAAAATACAAAATGCGAAATGACTTTCAAACAAAGTGTATGATTTGTGTCCCTGCTATTGACTCCAGAATAATTGCTTATAAGGAGCTTTTGTTCTTTTGCCACTCTGTTGTCTAACAAATGCCTTAAAGGTGGTAAAATTCTTCTCACTTTATGGTCGTCATCAACTGCTGCCTTTTTCCCCTTTATTTACCATGTACATTGTAACGATCACAAAATACCATGTGGAGAGATGGGTTAATGATAATTTTGTTGACAGAACCATGTTTATCTCCACTGTTGTACTTAAGAGTAGTAATCATCAAACTATATGTCTGTTAACTCTCTCTGTGCTTGAGTGACGAGAAATATACTTTCTTTTTGTAAACTTTATTGGCACTTATAGTTTTTAATTGTTTGTCACGTGTAAGGAAAAGCCGCACTGTTGTATATATATTATTATATCTACTCATGGTTCTATCACAATTTGAGTCATAAAATATCTGAAAGAATGAACAAAAAAATGAATGACTCCCAAGTCCAGTACCTAAGATTCTCTGTAACGGTTACCAGGGATGCAAGATACACCCTAAGTTTACGACGTTCTGTCATTGTTATTCAGATAATGGCGCCCCGTCTGTTTCATCATACGCTGGCTGAATACAGTCTCCATTTACAGCATTATTACGGCTTTCTAGGCGCTTTTATTTGACCAATTTATTCCGCTTATCTTATCTTTTCGCGTGGGTTATTTGTTTGTGGTAGGTTTTTATTTTGTTTGTTGTTATCTTCTTGCGTAGGCGTATACCAAAGGATGACTTCATTACGATTAACCAGTAAAACAACCATGCATTGACGGGTGGACAATTGTAATTTGCGACATCTTTAGAGACAAATTATAAGTTAATTATTCAAGTTGTGAGAACTTATTTCACAATCGATGTGATATGGATAGGGTTTAAACAAGTCCCAATTGTTACGAATTTTGCAGTTAACTTGATGCATCAAAGTACAGAATTACGATTAGCACTTTCCAAGGCACTCGACATACTCCAAAATTGAAATTTACATCTCGGATAAGTCTTTATGGGCCTTGATGAACTATTTAATCAAGACACTTGTTTTTTCCGAGAATTCTTTTAATTCGACAATAAAAAGCACTCTTACAACAGAGATCAAATTTACTTTCATCAAAACACTTGCTAACCGTTTTGGCTAATGATAAGATGTACCAAGCTATATATGCCTTAATGAAATCAACTTCGAAGTAAGTCTTTTTCCTTTACCCTATCAAATATATTTACTTCGACGAATGAGTCCAGAAAAGGTTTATGATCGTGATTTCGACACATATACACCCGAGCGCAACTCTAGTGCGTTCCCTAATCACAGATAAAACTCCCATAAGGCTATGAAATGCTGACATACCATGCATACATATAGGGGTTATTTGCATACTTTGACGTGAGATCGAGTGATAAATCATCGAATAAAAGACACAACGTGGTATCTATAAAGGTGTTGAAGTTTGGAAACATTCTTACAACGATGCCAACATTGCTGGGTTATCTGATCTGGCTAGTGACGTCTTACAAAGTGATTTGAACACCAAATAAGTACTGGAGCAGATATTACGATAGTTGAACACATTTTATTTTCATGTCATCTTACGTATTTACATCCAATCGTCTATTGAAGAGCCAGTTCTAATTAGCCAGAAGTGTTATTGAGAATGGGAATAACAGCATGCCACAGGTTACATAGAGAATAGATGGTTGGTGTCGTGAATCGGAAATGTTATCGGGCAAGGCTTAGGAATATTATCCGGTGAGCCGAAGGCGAAACGGATAATATTCCGATGCCGAGCCCGATAATTTTTCTTATTCAAAGACACCAATCATCTATTCTATTTATCCTGTTACCCTTATGTATACTTTTAAACAAACAAAATGAAAATAAAACACGTGAAAAAAAGCAGAGAATGATGTAATCATGACGTCATGTACTATGTCGTTCTTATGACGTCATGATTTGTCACGCGGATGCGTTATATGGTTAGTGCCGGATATCACAAATGTTATACGGCACCTAGTTATCGGTCCCAAAATGGCACTATTGACAGGATAAATCTATTTATCCTGTCACTAGTGTCATTTTGGGACCGATAACAAGGTGCCGTATAATATTTGTGATATCCGGCACTAACCATAAAACACATCCACGCGACAAATCATGACGTCATAAGAAGGACATGACGTCATGTTTACATCATTCTCTACTTATTTTTTTCCTTTTTTCTCGTGTTTTATTTACATCTTGTTTGTTTGAAAGAATACATAAAGGTAACAGGATAAATAGAATAGATGGTTGGTGTCTTTGAATGGGAAAAGTTATCGGGCTCGGCATCGGAATATTATCCGTTTCGCCTTCGGCTCACCGGATAATATTCCTACGCCTTGCCCGATAACATTTCCGATTCACGACACCAACCATCTATTCTCTATTTATAATACTTTCCTAATGAATCGTGTGTCTGCATTTGTAGATATTCGAGTCATCCTGAACAGTTCATGAAGTTTTCCCTATTTGTACTCTTATCTTATGATCTTATCATTTTATGTTTATGATGCCAAAACGTAAAACATACCCACATACAGAACAAAACAAAATGGAATAGACGGAATGAGATTCAATGGTTGTACGAGTATGCCTATACATCCATAATTATATGATGAAACAGACTCGATGGAAAAATGAACTGGCAAAACATTGGATGAATTTGTTCATGGTCTATTTTCTATGGTATGATAACCCTTTCGGCCCGTTGACACTTCAGTTTATACTCTACCAACGATCGGGTAGATCGCGAACTTGTCGTTTGTTAACCTATTCCAAAACAATAACGACATTTAACAACTTTGTTGCAGACGACTCTCGAAAACATTGTGGAAAAAGGAGAAATTGCTCGTGACGAGCATTTTTTCCGTTTCCCATAATGGTTTCTGCCCTATCAGAAGTGATTTTCCAATTTTCATCACATTTTGAAATGTCGTCTGCAAACTCTTTAAATTTGGGGCAGTCGAAAATTTAGCGTTTGGTAAAGGGTTAAAATCCATGAAATCCGTCACGTGGTAGTTTGATTCATATTGGTTGAAGCATGACGGATGTGATAAGCTAATATTGTTTAACTTCTTGTCTACACCATAGACGACTTAAACATCTCTACAGCAACACTATTGAAACACTTCGTACACACGATAATGTTGCTTCATTTTGTCTGAATCTTTACTCAGTCCCAATTATTTCAATGCAAATGAATAAAGACATAGCTTCATGTAATACAGCTGCGCTTATAATATAGCCCCAATGCATTTCTTTTTATTGTTTTTCTTTTCAAAATTTGTTGACTTTGAATTGTGTTGCATGTCACTAGGGGAATAAGAATGAATCTAGCAATTGCCAGCATATACCCCTTTGGTGCGACGCATCAAATATCGAGAACATGGAGACAGGTGTATTTTCAATCTCTGCATTTAAGAATTAAACGAGCGCTTCCTGCAGATGGAAGAGAATAAACATTGTAACGGAAAACAAACAAACATGGTTTCGTTTTTAACCCTTATAGTGCTGGAAACGACTTCATGCTTATGGAAGCAGGTTAGAACCAGACCAATAAATTGGCGGCTGGCCTGTGTTATAACATGTTTGCTACTTGGGGTATATTTCCTCATAAAAGTTAAGCAGATGTTTAAAGTTTTGGAAAGGAGACGACATGAAAATATACGTATGGAAGATTATCTGGCGTTCTAGAGGGTTAAACTGAATTGATCGCTTGTTGAGAAAACGGAACTGTGTATATCGTGTAACCTCCATCTGTTTAACTAAGATTTAAGAAGATGGCGTGTGTCTTGGTTATTTGATTGATGATAATAAATTACAACTATATTTTGTCAATTTTCGAATTTTAGTTCCAGATCAAGGTTATCCTTGACCCTAAACTAAGATAGCAAATGATACCAATTCCTGAACATGATCCCTAAATATCGTTATTTTTCATTCATAATTTCATGTATTAGGGGGGTCAAAAGTCCCTTAGATTAAAATAAATCATGAGGTCAGGGAGAACCCCTGAAACAAACATACATTTATGGTCATCAGTGGGCACAGAAAGGCACACACAAAGACATTCACACGGAGATTTAAGACGTTCACATATTCACAGACAGACACACAAACATATTTAGTTTCGGGTTTGTAATTCTGGGATGTTGTAGGTGAGAATAACAGACATCTCGAGTGAGTAACAACAGCATACACTTTTTATCGGAAACAATCCAGATTTATTTATCAAGATTTTACTAATCCTATTGTGAGATATTAGTATTCCGTGTGAACGTCTTAAATAAAAGTGTATATGAACTTCATACCCATACTGATAGCTTTGCCTTAGGAAGTGAATGTATATTTAAAAGGATATTTCCTCAGAATAAATTTATCTTTTATCTATAGCGAAATTACAGCTCAATCAATTCAATCAGTCCGGAGAAAAGCGACTATGTATACGAGTAGTATCTTTATAATAGAATAGACAGTTGTTTACCCCTTATGTTCAATCATATATATGTAACCACATCAAAATGCGACATTACGATGAATCAGAATAATTTAACAAAACAGAATTCCCCCGACATACCATGCTAAGTGAATAATGTAATGATATTTAATTAAGGGAACGCCGGTTATTGATGGGACCATGTCTGTCTGGTATCCATAAACTGCTCCTGGAATACCCTCGTGGTATATCTAGCAACGGTGAAAATCATCTATGCTGGGTGCATTCTATATTGTAATGTCTTGTGATTAGTCCAAATTTAAGGAAAAGCACGGCATGAATAATGCATGAAATACAACCTTTTTTTGATGATACTAGATTGAACAGCTTGAGACAAAAAAGGACATTGTTCATCTACAGTAATTTCTGCTTATGTCACAATTGTTTTGCGCGGCGTTACTACATGTGCGATAAACTGATACATATAAAAAGGAGGCTTGATTTCATTTGCCGTTGTAAGTGACCAACACCTAGTTTGGATCCTGCGTGCTTTGCCTTATCCCTGTACCAAATTAAAACGACATTTGATCAGTTTGTTGCAGACGACTCTGGAAAACATTGTGGGAAAAGGAGAAATTGCTTTCAACAAGCAATGTCTCCTTTTCCCACAATATCTTCTGCCCTATCAGAAAATTGCTTTTTTCAATTTCATCCCTTTTTCAAATGTCGTCTGCAAACTCTTTCATTTGGGACAGTTGAAAGTTTGGCGTTTGGTAAAGGGTTATATTTTTCACTTACTGTGTATCATGATTACCTAATTATAAAAGATACCAGATTAATAAAAGAATCATAGAGCGCAAAGTACCAATGGTGAATTTGCGCTAGGATACAAACTAGTTTACATCAACTTACTCTTTACAATAAGTATAGGTAATAAAACCGGGTTCTTTGAAGGTTCAGTGTCATAAATCATCTGAATCCGGTGTTTGTGTAGGAATAAACTCGTATTGTATTGATCACGTTTTCGTAAACAGATTAAAACGTGGCATTGTGTCTTGGTGACAATGGTAACATCGGACTGATTGTTATAAAAACGAACGTTTTATCGAGAAAATCTCACTCAATTATTAATTCTCTCTGTAGCATCATGTTTCAGACCAATCAATCGTTTAAAAGTCCGCATTTCAAATTAAATAGTATAGATGAAACATGTATAAGAATCGATTGACATAAACCCTTCAAAGAGACAAGTGTGTCGTAAATTGAACAAAACGCCCTTGTTCACAGTAATGGTGATGATTTTGGTTTGGATCCAACATAATGTCAGTACTAGTGACATTCGTGTTATTCACATGGAATGTGAGCCTTTTTTTAATTAATCAGGCAAGGAATCAAGTGACCAATGTTTACGATCTTATGTCCAAATAAGATGAGTGTGCAACAGGTATTTTTTGTTTTCCACCTTCTTTCGCCAATGATAGCCACATTGTCACATTCTGTACCAATGCTTTATAACGGCGCTACGTCTAACACTCGACAGAGACATAGCAGTCGACCGGCACGAATGGCATGCCGAACGCATGTCGACTGTGATTTCTCTGCCAAGTGTAAGACGTATCTCTGTTATAAAGCATTGGTTATGATATAACACCAGAACCGGAAGGTTGATGCTAGTCAGGGTACACAATATGGCAATCATTGGCAAAAGTAGGTGAAAAAAGTCAAAATAGCATGGCACGGCCATCTTGTTTGGACATAGTATCGTGAACTTTGGTTACGTGATTCCTCAGCCTGGTTAACGTGTGAGTGAGTAAACGATGTTTTAAGGCGCATCGACAGCTAAGGTTATTTAGCTCGCATTATGACGCTTTGGATAAATTTATATTAAACACATTAACAGGTTAAAATGTATTTGTTTAAAGAATAAATAAATAATAATTTGTGATTAATGAATAAAAGTAGATAGAAAATTTGTAAAAAATGAATGATTGTTGATAGATTGTTTGTAATGAATGTGTGATATTAAATAAATAGTGTGTGATGAGAAAATGATATTTATAAATGTATATATATTTAAAATGTGGTTAACGTGTTCTTCTGTAGCTTTAGTATAAAATTTAAGAACAATTAGTCCTGTGCCTTAGCACGTGGTACCGTCTCAGTCCTTCTGTAAAAGGGAATTTAAAGTACCTTTTACTTGTTAATTGAATAATTATTTTAGAACTGTCAAAAATTAAGTGTAGAGGAGCGCTAGTATGGCTTTATCATTACATTCGTAGTGTATTATAGCACGACGGGAACCCGTCTAGTCTCTATGTGCTTTATCTCACGCCCGGGTCATGTGACAAAGGCAGATAATGGTCATTGGTTACATAAACACGTGGTTCTGGCTGACCAGTCGCTGTATGGAGTCTGTAAATCGAATAGTCTGGCTCGTAATTTCCCCAAATAGCCTGATATATGGTTACAAATAGTGGTTTTGATTAGTCTGTTACGCTCTTTAGGAACTCTGTCTTTTGGGAAATAGGCCCGAGCGGGGACTTGAATCAATAGTGAACTCGTCTTTTAGAAAAGAGAGAATAAGTGAACACTTTATTAAATAGAGATCAGTGATACGCCCCTCTTTTCGCATGTTGTCCACCAACTGCATCAGCGACTGTTACTGTGCTGTATAATGTAATCTTGCTATGAAGCTGTGACATCAACTGAGAGAATTCCTTATCATTTATACTGGAAAAGCTAGATATTCTAGGAGACCCTGAATGATGCGTATCTCAAGTGTCCTCACAAATGGTCAGTGGTTCGAATTACTTATTCCAGCATTATATACAGTAACTGATATGCCCAAATCGAAACTATAATTTGACCCTCGGAATGCTAGATAATTTTCTAAAAATTTATTTGCCTGTCCTCTGATTTTGTAAGCCTTAAACATCTGCTTATTTTTTACGAGGAAAGATACCCAGAGTAGCAAACAGGTAAGATCACAGGCTAGCCGCCAATTTGCATGGCCGCTGGCCTGGATCTGACCTGTTTGAAAACGCATGAAGCTGGTTCCAGAACTCTAAGGGTTAAGTCTGTATCCATCATACGGAAAAGGGTTGGATATTCTTGGGGACCCTGAATGACGGATCTCTTTAGCGTTCTCACAAACGGTTTGTGGTTCAATTTACGTACTGTCATATCATATGATGAATGCTATTGCTTTGCTCAACTCGAGTCCATTACCTAACGCTCTCTTTAAATAAGTCTCACACCCGTATTTTGAAATAAAGTGGAACGCACTTTAACAAATAAAAAATGTGTCCTTTGGCAGTAGAAGCAAACTCAACTCTAACTGTAGTAATTCGCCAATAAAGAAGTCTGTATTTTATACCGTTTGACGGCTTTAATCAAGCTGCGAGTGCCGAGTCAATCTTGACGTCCCGTGGGAATATTTGCGTAATCATTTATTTCCCAGTACGGTATTTCTGTTATATCAGATAAAACGGTATATAGCCAAGTCGGACAATGTTAACCCTCTCGAGAGATTTATAAGTCGGTTAAGTTACCAACGAAGAGAAAGACTTGTAAAAGAATTATAAAGTAATATGGTACAATCTTTATAATTGTGTTAAACACTGTAAATAAGAACCGAATGGATAAAAACAATTTAAAAAAAGTTGCGTGTACGTAGTCTCTGTTAAACATGCTCAATAAAACAGGTATCGATTTACTCTGACAACGAATGGTGTTACGTCTAAAACTCGGCAGTGATATCGCAGTCGACGGGCGCGCATGTCCAAAACAGTCGGTTTTTGACTGCGATCTCTCCGCCGAGTGTTAGACGTAATGCCTTTATAAATCGTGGTTTATCATAAACCACCAGAACCGGAAAGTTGATGGTCAATTCATACGGGGTACACAATGTGACTATCATTGGCAAAAGTAGGTGAGAAAAGCAAATAATCCTCGGCGCTGCCATCTTGTTCGGACATAAGAGCGTTAACATTGGTCACGTGATTCCCCGGCCTGCTAATACAACGTTAAGATAGTCGACAGTGTCAAACGGGATTGTAGTCGCTGGTATTTTATTTTCAAGTGGTTCTCGAGTCCGACTGACATACAGGGGTGCCGAGTGTAAAATAATTGCTTTGTTACTTTCAATCCGAACGTCAATCGTAACAATTTCGTGGGATTTAATAGATAATACTCCGTCTCTCACATGTATAGGCTTTTCTGCTTAAGTGGGAAAGCAGCAATATTACAAAAAGTATTGTCGTTACTAATCAAATTTAAAGGTCCATTGTCAACACTTCTCTATTGAGTAAAATTACTCTGGTTTAAATTATACGCGGTTTATGAAAATTTAAAGAACAATGAAAAGTTAATCAAACGTAAACAAATACTTATTAACAAATTAACTTTGAACTTTCACTTTTTCAACACTTAATGATAACATAATCTGAAGAGTTTTAATAATACTTTCATATACGTAATGAGAAATATATGAATAGCATCAAATTACCCTCATCTAGTTTCACTCATAATTACTTCGTGTCTGCGTCGTTTTTTAATGACCGTGATGTTTCAACAGTTTTATCTTCTACATTGAATTCCTTGCTTAAAGCTGAAGAACTTGCCTAAAAAGGATATACGATAATATATGTAAGATATGAACGGATCCTACCAACATTGAGAAATAGATTATATTACCACACACAGGCGTTCATCAGAGACCAGTAACACGGGGTCTTACAAATGGTCCCATACCACCTAAATGTGTTAAACATAGGCGTTCACACTAGTACACGCGTCTTTCAAATTGTCCCATACCGTATTCACACTAGTACACGGGTCTTACAGATTGTCCCATACCACCTAAATGTACTAAGCACAGGCGTTCGTCACAGCCAAGGGCGTCCAGAAATTCTATCTCAGTAGAGAACGCGTCCATCAGACTATAACGATGTGATAAATCCGGGCCTTAATGCTCCGTACGTTAGACGGAAATTACCGGAAAGGAAACCATGGGTCCGTGGGAAATGTGCACATTCGTTTAGACAGATCGCTGGTGAACCGATAGGCATTGGATGTTACAATAGAATTTGTAATTCTTGTCTTAGTATATTGTTAACGTGGTGTTAACAAGTTTTCAGTATTGTCATTGCTTTTTTTGGTATCTCCAGTTACTTTAAAACGCTCTTTTGCGTCTTGCCAAGGGATTCACACACTAAGCCAGGCATTAAACCAGCGGTGCTTCCGAGATACAAACCCATTTCATTTCCCACTCGGACATGCAGGATAAAGCATATACCTTATTGGTAAAAAAGAAAGAGTTGCATCATTATGGCTCATAATACCATGGGTAATAAGAGATTAATACACACCGCGAAATGTATGAGTGAGCATTTTCTTTTAACTTCTTTTACGATATTTATCTATTAAGTAAGGACATGTCTACTTAATATGTGATTATTTCGACGTGTAAGAATATTCCGTGAAACGAACACTTTCTTGAGACGTCGCAACACTTGTGAAGGAAATGGAACTATCTGTATGAAGATAGTGTGTTCTGGACAAGAAGCGATTAATTATAGAATCGAGAGGGTTCTCCGTGGTGACTAAGTGGTTGAGTCATTGAGAAGATCATTAAGGTAATCCATCATGCATACCAGTGACTTGGTATTATCCGTCTCCGAACATCTGCAAACATACAGGTTACAGCATTTCGTCCGAATAAAAGAGCGTTTTGACTTTGTCCCGAATGAGCCTAGGAGGACATTGCCTTCTGAACTGGAACTAAAGGTTTCACACTTTTGAACTTCTAATAAAGGATATATAAACTAAAATGTATCATGAAACGAAAGAAATAATTCAATAAAGCTGAATATAAAGATGAAGCTGTATTTTATGCCGCCATATGCTTGATATTTAGAAATTACGTACTGAATGAAAATCTGAATCAACGGACTTTATACATCAGTTGATTCAAGGTTGCGATTGGAAGAATACGCAATTTGCAAGCATGAATTCTTTTTGACAAACAACTCATTATCTTTAAGATATTCATTCGTCAAAAGATGTGATTGTCTTTTGAAGACACACATGATTATTTTAACGACAATGGAATATGTTGACAGTTCTAAAGATAAAGCAAATAAAAAACCATATAACGATTGTCGTTTCGTTCCATGATACCTAAAACGGATCTGAAAAATTTAAAAGTCAATTGCTGAACGACAATTATAAAATTCACATTCCTTATAAAATTTTGTTGTGCATATTCGCGACGTATCGAACATTCGATGCAAGCCAAAAGTATGATGTGCAATTTCGAAAATATGGTATTAAAATCTGGTACTAAACGCTCAATGTGTTTATTCCGAGACAGAAAGTCTCGAATCCATTACCACTAAGTTAATTCTAAGACCGGAAATGACGTCACGTTGTGTAGCTCCATGACAGCGGTGCACCGCTGTCCCCAACCACGTGACTAATTGAAGTAATGGCTATCGATCGATTAAGTGTCGTCTGAAACTTATGTTAACCACACCTCGGTTATGGCCGATGTCGCCGCGTCTTGGGGATTTTTATTTCCTCATTTCCCTCTCGCCATATAAAGACGGAATGAAACTTCCTTAGACGAGAACGTAACTCAGTGTGACAAAGTACAAGTAAATCTGCCCAATGCCTACACCTTCTCTTTGTCACAGTTGTTCAATTTCTACCAGCGTAGAATTTGTGTGATTTCATTCACAACGTTTGTCATATTAAACACTATTTCTAGCGCCTTCTGTAAAATTATTCTCGAAATTGGGAAAAGGGTGCATTGGCACACTCCTGGTTCATTAGAATATAAACCGGGTCATCCACGTCGAATAGAGGCTAGATTTGTATCTCATATACGGATATATGTCGCTTAGCTTTATGCATAACTATTCAAACCCCAAACACCCAGCAAAGTCAGCTGCGATGCAAACTTTTGTTAACCCATTACGAAACAATAACTACATTTGACCAGTTTGTTGCAGACGACTTTGGAAAACAATGTGAGAAATGGAGAAATTGCTCTTTAAGAGCAATTTCTCCTTTTCCCACAATGTTTTCAACACTATCAGAAGAATGTTTTTTTTTAATTTCATCCCATTTTAAAATGTCGTCTGCAAACTCTTTCAATTTGGGACAGTCGAAAATTTGGTGTTTGGTAAGGGTTAAAGGTCATTTCAAGATACTACTAAATTTCGACATCTGGTGATTGTCAATATTTACGTATGTTCTAGAAGTTACTGCAAGATCTCAATGCAATTACTTCCTTTATGAAGCTGGCCAAGCACGTGGTTATCTGAAATGTTGAAAATGTCTTACGTCGCACACCAAGCAATGCATAATTATGTATAGTGGCATCCCGCAGACCAAACTGGTACGAGTTTGATCAGGTTAGTACGGTTGTAGATCCATACATCTTGGGAATATGAGTTGTTGCCACAATGAAATTCTTTTGTTGAAAAACCATTAGTCATCAGCAAACATCATTGCACTATCATCAGGAGGGGAATCACGTGACCAATGTTTACGATCTTATGTCCAAACAAGATGGCTGCGCCACAGCTATTTTTACTTTATTCACCTACTGTTGCAAATGATAGCCACATTGTGTATCCTGCATGAGCTAACCATCAACTTTCCGGTTCTGGTGGCATATGCTAGTCCATACTTTATAACAGCGTTAAATCTTACCTTCTGTAGAGAAAGCAGTTGTCAGGCGCATACGTCGAACAGTCGACTGCGATTTCTCTGCCGAGTGTTAAATGTAACGCTATGATATAGCATAGGTTATCATACACCACCATAGCCGGAAGGTCGATGGTCAACTCATGCGAGTACACACAATATAGCAATCATTGGCAAACGTAGGCGATACAAGTAAAAAAAAAACCGTTCCGTCACGGGCGCGGCCATCTTGTTCGGTCATGATTATGCAATGATTGCGAAATAAGGTCAACATGGCATCGCTTTCAATCTGTGCCAATACAATTACTGTTCGATTCCGTGAAATGAAACGAATCTGCATTGTTGTGACACGCTACACAACACTTTTATTAGAAAGGTGGTAGTTCATGCAATTCAATCCCTCAGATCACAGATACAATCTGTTACTCAATCGGTTATACAACTCATCACACTAAAACATGGAAAACTGACAAATATATGGCAGATAAGAATTAAGGTTGTTTGGGGAGAAATATCTTTCGTGTAGAGCTGTTTCAATATTGTTGTGAGTAAATGAGATGAAAGACTAAAACAAACAAACCCAGTTACAGTAGTACAGGTGGTCGGATGTCGAGACAATTCATTAGCTGTCAAGGCTATCTTTAACAAAGTGAACCTTCCGTCCTTATCAGTTTAAACTTGTTCCAATGAGATTGTCATTGCCACGAAATCACCTGTTAGTGTTGGTAAATATCTGTTTATTTGACAGTCTTATGTGCATTACATTGGTTACTATAGTCAAATATTAAGACGGCCTGAAATCCATATCCCTCTCAGGATTTGAACCCACGCGGCATATATGATGAAATAGACTCGATAGAAAAATGAATTGGCAATACATTGGATAGATTTGTTCATAGTCTATATTCTATGGTATGATAACCTTTTTGGCACTTTCACACTTGACTTTGTTTTCTGCCAACGAATGGGTGGATCACGAACTTCCCGTTTGTTAGCCCATTACCAAACTCTGGAAAACATTTTTGAAAAAGGAAAAATTGCTCGTGACGAGCAATTTTTGCTTTTCCAACACTGTTTTCTGCTCTATGTGAAAATTATGTTCCAATTTCATCACCTTTTGAAATGTCGGAAGCAAACTCTTTCAATTTTGGAAAGTCGACAATTTGGCGTTTGATAAAGGGTTACAATCCCTGAAACCCGTCACGTGGACGTTTGGTTCATATTAGTTGAAGCATGACGTATGTAGAAAGCTAATATTGTTTAACGTCTTGTCTACACCACAGACGACTTAAAAGTCTCTATAGCAGCACTATTGAAACACTTCGTACACACGATAATGTTGCTTCATTTTGTCTGAATCTTCACCCAGTCCCAATTATTTCAATGCAAATGAATAAAGACATAGCTACACGTAATACAGCAGAGCTCATAATATAGCACCAATACATTTCTATTTATTGTTTGTCTCTTTATAAATTGTTTACGTTGAATTGTGTTGCATGTCAATAAGGAAATAAGAATAAATCTAGCAATTGCCAGCATCTACCCCTTTGGTGCGACGCGACAAATATCAAGAACACGGGGACAGGTGTATTTTCATTATTTGACATTAACAATTAAGCGAGCGCTTCCTGCAGATGGATAATGATGAATAAACATTGTGATAGAAAACAATCGTTAGGTGTTGAAAGGGGGCTGCGCTAGAAATCTACGAAGAACAAACAAACATGGTTTCGTTTTTAACCGTTATAGTGCTGGAAGCGACGTCATGCTTAAATAAATTGGCGGCTGGCCTGTGATCCAACCTGTTTGGTACTCAGAGTATCTTTCCTTATCAAAATAAGCAGATGTTAAAAGTTTTGGAAAGCAGACGACACCAAAATTTATTTATAGAAAATTGCCCAGCATTCTAAGGGTTAAACTGAGTTGACCGATTATTGAGATAATGGAACTGTTAATATCGTGTAATCACGGGCACTCATCTGCTTAAGAAAGACTTAATGAAGATGACGTGTTTTTGATTTATTTGATACTGACATTTATACACAACTGTATCTTGTCCATTTTCATTAAACTTTCCAATTGGTAAATAATATTTTCGAAATTTTGTACATGACCAAGGTTTTCCTCGACCCTTAACTAATATATCGAATGGTCCCTTATTCCTGAATATGACCCCAAAATGTCGTTATTTTCAATTCAGAATTTCAAATATTAGGGGGTCAAAAGTGTCACACATAAGCATAAGTCAAGAGGTCAAGAGGTCAAGGAAAAAACAATGCAACACACAATCTTATGAAAAATATGAAAAAAGAAAAGAAACGTAACCACAAACTACAAACTACAACAGCTTCAGAAACAGATCTGTACGTATTTAAAATGTTATCGGTTTCATACATTTATGGTCATCAGTGTGCACACAAAGGCACACACAAAGACATAAGCACAGTTATTTAAGACGTAGACATGTATTCACAGACAGACAAAGAGACATATTTACTTCCAGGCCTGAAATTACGGGATAGTGTTGGTATGAATAACAGATATCTCTAGCGATTAACAAGAAAATATACTTTTTATCGGAAAAATTCCGTATTCATTTACCAAGATTAAACTAATCTTATTGTGAGATATTGGTATCCAGTGTAAATGTCTTAAATAAAAGTGTATATCAACATCCTATCCATACTGATAGCTTTGCTTTGCCCAGCTCAATCAATTCAATCAGTCTGGAGAAAAGAGAAAACCTATACGAGCAGGACCTTTATAATGGAATAGACAATGGTTTATCCCTTATATTCAATCATGTATATGTAACCACATTAAAATGCGACATTATGATGAATCAGAATAATTCAACAAGACAGAATTCCCCCGACCCACCATGCTAAGTGAATAATGTAATGATATCAAATTAAAGAACGCCGATTATCGATGGGACATTGTCTGCCTGGTGTCTATAAACTGCTCATGGAGTACCCTCATGATAACCATGTAATGTAGGCAATCGCACAATCTGGGTTCATTACCCATTTCATATCAGTCTTCAGATTAGTTAAAATTCAAAGAATCGCACGATTTGAATAATGCATGAAATACAACATTTCATTTTGGATACTGGATTGGACACTATGTGACAAATGAGGACACTGCTCATCTACAGCAATTTCTGCTTATGTCACTATTGTTTTACGAGGTGTTACTACATATGCGATAAAAGGAGGCTTGTTAACCACACGCCATTTCTATTTGCCGTTGTGAATGACCAGCAACTAGTTTCGATCCTGCGTGCTTTGCCTTATCCCTTTACCAAATTATAACGACATTTGACCAGTTTGTTGCAGACGACTCTGGAAAACATTGTGGGAAATACCTCAACGTGCTTTTGCAAGAAGGATACAAATTATATTACATCAAATTACTCTCTTCACTATGTATAGGAAAGAAAACTGGGTCCTTTGAAGGTTCAATGTCATAAATCATCTGAATCCGGTGTTGGTGCAATAATAATTCGTATTGTATTTGTCACGTTTTCGTAAACAGATTAAAACGTGACACTGAGTCTTGGTGACAATGGTAACATCGGTCTGATTGTTATAAAAACGAACGTTTTATCGAGAAAATCCCACTCAATTGTTGAATCTATCTGTTGCATCACGTTTCAGACCAATCAATCGTTTAACAGTTCGCATTTCACATTAAAGAGTAAAGATGAAACTTTCATTAGAATCGATTGACATAAACCCTTCAAAGAGACAAGTGTGTCGTGATGTTTGAACAAAACGCACTTGTTCACGGTAATGGTGATGATTTTGTAATGGATCCAACAGAATGTCGGTACACGTGACATTCGTGTTTTTCACATGGAATTTGAGTCTTTTTCAAATTATCAGACGGGAGGGGGTGGGATCAGGTGTCCAATGTTTACGATCTTATGTCCGAAAAAGATGGCTGTGTCATAGTTACTTTTGCCTTTTTCACATAATTTCGCATGTCCAAAACAGTCGACTTCGGTTCTCTGCCGAGAGTTGGACGTTTAGCTGAAATAAATCATGGTTAATTATATACCTTCAGATCAAGAAAGTTATCGGACAACTCTTGCGGGGTACACGATGTGGCAAACGTGACATTGTGTTTTGGTGACAATGGGAGGAATAGACTGATTGTTATAAAAACGAATGTTTTATCTAGAAAACCTCACTCGATTGTTGAGTCTATCTGTTGCATCACGTTTCAGACCAATCAATCTTTTAAAAGTTCGCATTTCACATTAAAAGTAAAGATGAAACATTTACTAGAAGCGATTGACGTAAACCCTTGAAAGAGATAAGTGTGCCTTAATGTTTGAACTAAACGTACCTGGCCACGACAATGACGACAACTTTATACTTTATACTGGATCCAACATAATGTTACACGTGACATTCGTGTTATTCACATGGAATGTGAGCCGTTTTCAAGTAATTGTCACATTGTGTACCAATGCTTTATAATGACGTTACGTCTAACGCTCGACAGAGAAATCGCAGTAAAGCCCTTATGAAGCATTAGTTATCATGTATACCGACAGAACCGGAAGGCTGATGATGGTCAACTCATGCAGGGTACACAATATGGCAATCATTTGCAAAAGAAGGTGAAAAATGTCAAAAAACCATGGCGCGGCAATCTGTTCGGACATAATATCGTGAACAATGGTCACGTGATTCCTCAGGCTGATTAATGTGTTCTTCTGTAGATTTAGTATAAAGTTTACGAACAATTATTCCTGTGCCTTAGCACGTGGTACCGTCTCAGTCCTTCTGTAAAAGGGAATTTAAAGTACCTTTTACTTGTTAATTGAATAATTATTTTAGATAGATAAATAGATGTTTATTAACTTAAACTTTTACAAGTTTCTCGTTATAACATATACATATACAACATAATATACATTCACATGATCAAGGCATTTCTGAAGTTAATCTCACAACATTGTTTAAACAAATCAGGGAGGATAATCCAAACTATGTAATCACATATCATTATAGGGTGTCGACATTTTGAATCAATCTAACATGAAAGGCTTCATATACATACTTACCAAGATTTTTTACTATGGTCTTATTTTTTGATTGCATAAGGCTTATGAAATTAAAAACATTGCAAAACTGATAATTACATGGTTTTATATAAGAGGACAAACGATGACAAAATGAAACTCATCTTCAATATCATTTGTATCACAGAAAGGGTATATTCTCTGATGACGTTCTAATCTATTGGATCCGTATTTAGAACTGTCACAATTTAAGTGTAAAGGAGCGCAAGTATGGCTTTTACATTACATTGGTATTGTATTCTAGTACAACAGGAACCAGTCTAGTATCTGTGTACTTTATCTCACGTCCCGTGTCATGTGACAAAGGCAGATAATGGTCACTGGTTACATAAACACGTGGTTCTGGCTGACCAGTCGCTGTATGGAGTCTGTAAATCGAACAGTCTGGCTCGTAATTTCCCCCAATAGCCTGATATATGGTTACAAATAGGGGTTTTGATTAGTCTGTTACGCTCTTTGGGAACTCTGCCTGTTGGGAAATAGGCCCGAGCGAGGACTTGAATCAATAGTGAACTCGTCTTTTAGAAAAGAGAGAATAAGTCTTGTGAACACTTTATTAAATAGAGATCATTGATACGCCACTCTTTTCGCATGTTGTCCACCAACTGCATTAGCGACTGTTACTGTGCTGTATAATGTAATCTTGCTATGAAGCTGAGACATCAACTGAGAAAATTCCTTATCATTTATACTGGAAAAGCTAGATATTTTAGGATAGACCCGAATGATGCGTATCTCAAGTGTCCTCACATGTGGTCTGTGGTTCGATTTATTTACTTCGACATTATACACAGTAACTGAAACTATCATTTAACTTTGGAATGCTAGGTAATCTTCTAAAAATAGATTTGTCTGATTTTGTAAACCTAAACATCTGCACATTTTTGACGAGGAAAGATACTCAGAATAGCAAAAAGGTAAGATCACAGGCTAGCCGCCAATTTACATGGCGGTTGGCCTGGATCCGACCTGTTTGAATACGCATAAAGCTGGGTCCAGCACTATAATGTTTAAGTCCGTATCCTTCATACGGAAAAGGGTTGGATATTCTTGGGGACCCTGAATGACGGATCTCTTTAGCGTTCTCACAAACGGTTTGTGATTCGATATACTAACTTTGATATAATATGATGCATGTTATTGCCCTGCTAAACCAGAGTCCATTACCTAACGCTCTCTTAAAAGATGTGCCACACCCGTATTTCGAAACCAAGTGAAATATAATTCTAACAAATACAAAAATGTGTCCTTTCGCAGTCGAGGCAAACTCAACTTTAACAGTAGAAGCTCGCCAATATTTTACGACGCAATCTTTCTAAAATTATAGAAGTCTGTATTTTATATTGTTTGACGGCTTTAATCAAGCTGCGAGTGCCGAGTCAATCTTGACGTCCCGTGGGAACATTTGCGTAATCATTTATTTCCCAGTACGGTATTTCTGTTATATCAGATAAAACGGTATATAGCCAAGTCAGACAATGTTAACCCTATCGAGAGATTTATTGGTTGGTTAAATTGGCAATGAGGAGACAAACCTGCAACGAGGAGACAAACCTAGAAGTATTATAAAGTAATATGGCATAATCTTTATAATTGTGTTAGACACTGTAAATAAGAACCGAATGGATAAAAATAATCTTAAAAAAGTTGCTTGTACGTAGTCTCTGTTAAACATGCTCAATAAAACATGTATCGATTTACTCTGACAACGAATGGTGTTACGTCTGAAACCCGGCAAGGATATCGCAGTCGACAGGTGCGCATGTCCAAAACAGTCGGTTTCTGACTGCGATCCTAGGACCGGATCCTACCAACATTGAGAAATAGATTACATTACCACTCACAGGCGTCCATCAAAGACCAGTCCTACGGTTCTTAACTTCTTACAGATTGTCCCATACCACCTAAATGTACTAAACATAGACATTCACACTAGTACCGCTCTCTCAGAGCGCGAAGCGCTCGGAGAGCGGATAACGGTAACATACGTACGAGTAACAAGTTATGTTAACACCGGTTATACCATTAGCAAAAAAACAGGTGGCTTCCGGTTTACCTAAAGGAGAAAACTCGGGTTTGCTTCGGGTGTTTCCGGCTTTACGGAATGGACTGGTTCTATCTAAATTTATTTTCAAGCATTACCTTTATCTACCAATATATCTACCAATAGTGAACCATTCCTCGTAAAGAGAAAACTCGGGTTTGCTTCGGGTGTTTCCGGCTTTATGGAATGGACTGGTTTTACATAAATTCATTGCCGCTCATTGAGTTTATTTCCGCCAATCATGAATGAACCATAAACCATTCTATCGAAAAACAAAACACGAACAACGGGATCGGCGCCACCGCTTCAAACTTTAAATTGGACACAGTGTTCAACTCCTTGAAAGGAATACGAATCGCCGGTTGTAAGTAAGAGAACTTTTTGTACTCTTTCATTTCGTTATAAAACAGTATATCTAAATAGACCATTTTCACCAAAATTCGTCGTAGAAAAATCGAGAAGGCGAGCCCTCGTCACGCCTCGCTGAAGATGCTTCCTCTAAACAAACATCCATCTGAAAAAACTTCTTCCTTTTAAGTAGAACTACAGCATTCATTTTTTAGTATTACAGTACATGCTCCCTGCAGTACTTGGCTAGAAAATGTGTGTTGCCCGGTGAAATAAGTGTTCACCTATCGATTCGGTGATTACACCCTGCAGTTAGGCATAATCTAATGTTTATGTAGACGGTCTATGTCATTTTTGCGGTGTGTATGGAAAGCATTAGGTACACATCGTGTTGTAGATGGAATACACTATTATGCTGACCAATAAAGCAACGATATCAACTCGTCAGTTGCTGATATGGATTATTTGTTATTGTTGGAGCTTTTAAATTGAGTACAAGGTACCTTCTAACAATTCAATAGCAATTCAATAATTCAATTATGGGGCGATATTTTAAGTAACAATAACAGCATGAATTTCCTTTTCCAAAAGTGAAATACCCTTTTACATAGGCGTAGGAGCTGGGGGGGGGGCAGAGTATACTTTGCCCCCCCCCCCCAATATTCACAATGGCAAATGAAGATATTTGAAAAGAAAAGTGTGTAAAGAATAAATGTGTTTTTTTGTGCTTTATCTTACACCAATTCGCCTTTTGTTACGCATTATAACAAAAATCTTTTTGACGTCATCATTGCAAATGGCAATCTAAACACATCTGGTTTATCCAATGAAAACTCAGCTCACTGAAATACCCGGGAAGTCTAGATTGACGAAAACAGTGGTGTAAAACGTGTTCTAAGGAGTCAGACTCAATATTGTCTTCAATTGTTACCTAAAGGGGTCAGACTCAATATTGTCTTCAATTGTTACCTAATGCTTGAAAATTAATCTAAAACGAGTTGAATGCGTGGCTGTGACAGTCTGGCCGCTGCACCTTTTGTTTAGATCAATGCATTTGATTTCCGCGTGAGATCGAGACCTGTCATATCCTTTTATTATTATTTTTTTTTTATTTAAGATACACATTTTCATACGCTTTCTTGTTATTCTTATAATGTTATTGAATTTGTAAATGCATGAATAGCCATGAAAAAGTTTAGGAACATTTATTCTTAGACGGGCCCTCATCTGAAGTTGGCCCCCCCAATATTGAAAACGCTCCTACGCCTATGTTTTAAGTATTTGGTTATGTATGTCACCTTATATGGCAGTATTTTATTTTATTCGTTTCGTCCAGTGATGATATAATTCCAAAACATTGAATTGTTCTTGCAAGTGAGAATTTTGTCCTAAAGGTTTATGGTAATAGGTCCCTTAGTTGTTTTTTCTATATATTACAGAATGTATGATGGTTGGAAATATGTCAATTTTAAAGAAAAGATGATGCAGACCTGCATAATCATTGATTCTGTTTTATAATACAAGTAAGTATGTCTAAACATGTATATTCTTTATCTCCTATTTGAATAAAAAAAACATAAGTGTCATAAAGATTGAAGGTATCTTATTAATGTTATATATATCAAAGAAGCAATTCTCTTCAATGTGGAAGTTTGTTTTTCTCTTTAATTTGAACATTTCTGATTAGATTATAGCATAATTACATATGCAGAAATTTTTTTATAGGAAACAAGCAAGTGTGACAAAGGTTGGACTTCTTAACATGTTCTCCTTTTATTACTTTGTTTTCAAATGATCATTATGGTCCAGAAATGTTGATGAATTTGGCGTTGCTCACAATTTGTAATTGACTCCTTTTCTTTTTCAAAAACATGGGTTAGAATGAGAATGAAACCAAAATAAGTCAAGACAGGTTGGACTAAAGATTTTTTTATCACCAATCAGTTCTTTTTAATTCTGTCAGTTAACTACTTCAATGATTACCATCAGGAATGAATTATTTCCATTGTTACCAATTTAAAATTATAAGTCAGTTTAATGTGGCCAGTATTGCCAAATGATTTATATTTTTTATTTTTCTCTTTTAACAGCCAAATCTGATGACTAACTGGCAGAGTAAGGAAGGGGTAACAGCAACAAATCATTCAGTGATGTGGATATAATAAAAAACAGATGAAGATTTACAAGGAGATACCTTAAATCTTCATGTTTGATCAGTGAATAGTCTTAAAGTTTAGTTTTCTCGTCAAAAGACTAATTTCATGAAGAAAAAATAACATTAACAATGATCTATCATATGTTATGAACATCCAAGGACAATAATATAGAAAAAATTGAGAAGGACTATGAAATATTCTACAATGACAACACTGTCACATGTGTCTCATCTTTTCTTTCGTTCAAGAAGCCTTAAAAAACCAACTCAATCAAATTATTGAGACGAAAAGCATAATCATACTATGTTAAAACTGCTTAGTAAGTCTGCAGCAGACCAGAGGAAGACAGTAACTTGAGTCATTACTTGAAGTTCTTTTCTAATTATTGCATGAGTATGAAGGGGAAAAAGATGAGAGTTGAATTTGCATACAGAATTATTATTTCTCCTTTGATTTACCACAAGACTTTGAAGCCAATTATGACAAGGGGAAACAGGCTCAGAGAGAACATTTTCCTTGTCACAATTGCTTTTATTCATTGGAAAAAGAAACTTTAATTAATACCTGTTATTGCTTTAAATTTGAAACAACATTTTAAAAAAAAAATGGCTGATTTGTATATCATAGAACATTTGTTATTTTTTTATTTGAAGAAGTTGAACACAAATGTTTCTGTCATATTTTTCCAACTCTCAGAAGTGTTTTTCTACTATACAAACAATGAAGGTCAGGGAACTGTTGATGTCAAGAATGAAGCTAATGTGCCAAAACTAAGCTGTGACTTTGTTTTTTCAACCAAATTGTTAAAGCAAGGAATTAGAATACATGAACTAATGCTGTCTGCTGATTATCACTTATGTCTTTTAACTTCATTTCATTAATCATTTATTGCATACAGAACTTTTTAAGTTCTTTAATAAATAAACACATATAAAAAAGCAGTGTTTCATGTGTGAACAAAGGTTTATAAAATATTAATGAAAAATTAAAGATTTCTTTATATTTTAAAGTTAAACGAAATACTTTTTATTGTTATTGAATGACCTTTTGTAGATCAGTAAAGCAATTTCTGTGGGATTTTCTTATCTACATTGAACAATAAAGAACCATTCAAACAAAGACCTGATTGGCTTTCTATTTGATGTAATTTGGTTAGCATGTACAAGCAGATGAGTATGTTGTTGAACATCATCTGAAACTATTAATCCAACTGACCCTTCTTTATCACTAAATGACATGTTGTTTTTTCTCATGATGATTTAAACCAGTGCCTACAACACATGATTTTGTGAAGAAAATTGTATGATTTCATGCAGAGACAGACTTGTGGTTCAAAAATTATAGTTTGGTGGTTCTGACATTGCATGAGCAGTTTGTTCTTACATGGTGAACGTCTCATTATTGATGAAAGGCCCTCATACACAGCCCAAGCAAGCTTAACCCTTTCCCAAACAACAAATTGGAAGAGTTTGCAGACGATATTTCAAAATGTGATGAAATTGAACAATATTCTTCGGAAAGAGCAGAAAACCTTGTGGGAAAAGGAAAAAATGCTCGTTACGAACAATTTCTCCTTTTCCCACAATGTTTTCTAAAGTAGTCTGCAACAAAGTTGTCAAATTTCGTTACTGTTTCCGAATGGGTGAACAAATACCCACATAGAATATAGTCCATCAAAAAAGTCTACCAGGAGACTTGCCCTTTTACTGAGACCTATCTAAATGTGACAAAGATAACAGCTTTGTGACAAAATGAGTATTTGCTCCCCAAAGTAAGCCAATTCTTATATTTCCACAAAGTTGTACTATGAATTAAGATTGAAATGCATATTCAGTATGCAAGTTTTTTCACAGAACCCATGCCATTGAGTTGAGAGAGCGGTCTAGAGGCAATGCCTTAGTTCATATTAGGATAATTGAATTGCAATTCATCCTTTTTATACATTTACATTATGCACAAATAATATGCTTAAATCTATGATCACTGATTTTTGATTAGTTTTAATTAAATACCTCAATAGTAAAGATTCATGAACATATCAAAAGATATATTTCATTGCTATTATTTATCAAAAGTGGGGAATTGTCCTCATTCTCATTACAAAAAGATTTGTGAATGGACCAATCTTTTGACCTTTTTTCAACCATGTGTTATTTGTTTGGCTATTGTAATATAAATATATTTTCATGTGTAAATTGGAGATAATGGTTTGAAAATATATTTTAATACTTCTTTAATTCAGATTCTTGAAAAAAAAAATGTTTTATGACCTTTTCATTTTACCAGTGGGGAATTGTCCTATTTGACACAAATGTGGGGTATTGTCCGGTGGGTAATTGTCCGGTGGGTAATTGTCCTGTGGGTTATTGTCCCAGTGGGTTATTGTCCTAGTGGGGAATTGTCTGTACCCCACCCTTATGATAAATTATTTCAAAAGGGTCACCACTTTGGCATAACCTGCATTAAATCCTTTTAATAAACCAACCGAATTTCAACATAATTTAATTTTCTATAAATCATCCCATGTAAGCACATGCAAGTAAATGCATGTACAAA